>JAUMHH010194279.1:0-13875 GCA_032359455.1 Chlamys rubida
AGGCAGATCTGCTGTCACTCTGTACTTCAGGAATAATTCCAGAGGAGTATCACGCCTACTACCATGGCCTTCCAACATACATGTCTGCAAAAGACAGACTACCAGCCCCAGATGCCAATGATTAAAGCGACGGAAGTGAAGATGACAATAACTAAATAAGTGGACAACGAAGCACTTTAAGTTGGTGAACAAATTCATCTTTCATATTATAAAGGGTAATAATATGATTGAAATTTTTGTTGATTTTTTACAAACTATAACACCTTTTCATATATATATCATGCTAATATGGCACTTTATTGCATCATACATGTGATGCAAGGTCTCGTATATGGTGTGCAAAAAGGTTCCATGTGGCAGATGGAACCTTATTGCATGATATTTTAGAAAAAACAAGTGAGTGCAAAAAGGTTCCATGTGCAAAACCATTAATTACCCATTAATTAATTAAGATTTTTGCATATTGTTTACCTTAAATATTTGTTTGTGCTTTATTCTTTCTCATACAATAAATACCTAAATAATCTGGTTATTGTGTGTAAAGTTATATTATGTTGAACCTTTAAATGCGTTTTTCTCAAAACTTTGAAATTGTGGGTTGGCACCTTCTTGCTCTCAACCGACGATTTACATGTAATTGCGTGATTTTGGTGAAAACAACTATAAAGCAGGTTTAGCGCCCAAGCTATGTCATGTACTGCACTAAGTGGGAGTTTCTGTTCTTGACGAAATAAATGTTAATTAAATGATATAATGTTTCTTTTTACTTTGCTTTACTTTGATACAGCAGTATGCACGAGAAATCCCATCAAATCCATCAATCATTTTTTTTATTAAATAATGTATATCTTATTTATGTTTGCCACTCCTACTGTTATCTTTAATTATATAATGGACTGTTTTTAAAGAAAGTTTATGTTCTATGTATTCGTATTTCTAGTATTTTTTAACGTTACAAGGTAATTGTTTCCGCTGCTGGACAATCAGCCCCGCAGGTTTGCCGTAACCAATTAGTTGAACTTAATTCTTGCGCGGTGTACATGAAACATCTCAGTATTTTGTTTCGGTGCACTTTGTATTTTACAAATCTGAAAATGGTAAGGATTTGAAAGCAATGTGACGGTGTCTATGGCATCCTACTTACATGTACCTATATCAGCAGACTATCTCCGTAATAAAATGTATTGGTTCGTAAGGATACATTAATAGTCAAGAATTTAACACTTGGTTTGGAAAGCATAGACATCAACAATATCCTCTAATTCACATATACAATAATGTAGTGTATATACCGTGTACGTAAAGTAGTGAAACATACAGTGTCTTTGTTAAATCATGTTCTATGAACATAACAATTTAATGGGAAAACCACATACGTCAGTATATAGGAATTGTCGAGTTAAAAAAGAGCAAAGCAATCAGCCTTAGGAATCTTTGAAAAAAGTGCTGATCACAGGAAAATAGTAGACGATGGTTCTTACAACATTGGTTAAATTGAAAGATTTATGGTGTTTGTTTGTGTTCGTCAATTAGATTGTTTGGGATTTTATGTCTTTAGAACACTTTGTTTGTGACCTGTTTATGGCGATGGTTAACACTTTGTAAATGTTTTTTGTTGATGCCATCTGAGCAAAAACGGCGGCTTTCTGCGGAAACATAGCATCCAACATTCGCCGTATGTAGTAACGTCATTTAATTTTGGCAATTCTCCCAATGATTTGTTCATGTTATATTGCACAATATAATAACATCAAAAGTGATGACGTCATACTCGAATTTTTTTTTAAAACATCTCGTTTCTATGAGTGTGTTTGTAAATAAGCCCTCGTGAAGAATGTGGAAAATATTAAGAAACGTGTTTGTCTTTTTATTAATTTATTAAGGCTGACAAAGATTTTTTAGCTGAGAATGTTTTTAAACAAACCACCGACCAAAACACTTTACTGTAAAACCTCCAAAGATGTGACCATTTCTTAAATATAGTTTGAAGTAAAAGCCCCTTTAACAATATGTTTTCATTGTTTCATGCTGTCATGGTCTAGCGTCATGGAGTTCTAACATTAATATACCTAAGTACCGCCTCACTGAATGACACTATGCATCATAGTAAACGTTATTTAGACATAACGTGAACAATTGGACCATTACGCCTGAGCCGGAGACAAATTGCACCAGAGAAATATTGAGATGCAATAGAAAGATTGGTCATTAGTGTCAATGCCGTTTGTTGTTTATCAGAGTAGATGATTGTTCTGTGCCATATATATAACCAATTTACGGAGCGTTCAGACATCCTCTTCTGACACAAGGCCACGCCATTACCGATGGGTTGTGCTTCGTTAGTAAACATACGTTTACTTGGACATGATATATCGTTTGTCTATCTCGGACATTAAAGTTAGGTTACGTTGCTTTCGCGTCAATGCAGTATCTTTAAATAGGAATATATTTAAGCCTTTCATAGTTGAGAAAATAAAAAGACATTGAGGCTTCCATAGGAAAATGTGTATCTTGTAATTGTATTATTATCATAGTTCCTCATTTGTCTTAAATACGGTGTAATATTGTAGGAGTTTGTATTGACTTCAGACTGTGGTATCAATGTATTTGGTGACATATACTTTATTCCTATTAATCCTATTGTACGTGTACATTTGCACGTGTGCACTTCCAAGTCTATTTTGTTTTCTATAAAACTACTTTGCACTGATTTTTTTTCCTGCTGTTAAAAATTGATTTGTGATCAATAATAGTCAGTATTAATGTAGTGTATTTGGTAATTTATTGTATGTAATATTTGCGTTTATTGTATAATAAGAGGTTGTTTATCATAGATTTTAAATATTATAAACAAAGAAAACTTTTTTTTAAATCAACTAATAGCCCTGCAAATATTGAATGTAATTCAAAAGAAAACGCTTTCCATTTTAAATATAAAGCAAATGAATCATTTTAATAAACATTTAGATATCCAGTAAATAAAAAAAACACGCCTTCAATATACTTTACGAAATAGCCTACAACTCTAACCCACTGAGCAAAATATACAACAGTGCCGGCCTATATGTATAAATTATACTACAAAATGGACCTCAGACAGACACTAGACAAAATATACCCCAACGTCGACACCAAGGTCAATATATACAACAGCGTCAACCTAAAAGTCAAAAATATACCACAACGTCAATACGAAAGGTCAACATTATACATGTACCACTACGTCAACATAGGTAAAAAGATATACCTCATGGTCAACAAACACTTATAAAACACAAATACGCATCGATACACTAGGGCGAAGTTAACCAAGATATCAAAACAAAAGGTCAAATGTACCAAATATTCAAAAAACTAAGTTCCTAGATATACTGCAGTGTCAACGCAGAGGTAATACTCTACCACATGGTCAACTCTCGATGACATTATATTACATGGTCAACAGACATGGAAACAACATAATACGAGATAACTACATCGTCAACTAACCATGTTAACATATACATCAGCCTCTACACACGTGGCAATTTTAAAATATACTGTTAACACACAGGGACAAAATATACTACAACATCAGGGAACAGAGATAAAGATGTGCAACACCGTTAACTGTCAGGGACAAATAATAATATATCATCCAAGCATCGGGACAAAATATACTATAGCATCCAAACACATGGACAAGATATACTATAGCATCCAAACACAGGGACACAATATATTAAAACATCCAAACACGGAGACAAATTATACAATAGCCTTCAAACACGAAGACAAATTATATTAGTATACCTCTACTGAGTTTTCCCTATATAAAAACAGTACGATAAAACTACACCACAGCATAAACATACATTGACAAACTATACAACACCGCCAACACCTATGTCCTACATATACCACAGCATCAACGCACAGAGACAAAATAAGAATACCGAAAACTAACAGAGACATTTTTTACAAATGTCACAATAAACAATAGTATTAAAACATAAGGTCTAAATATAACAAACCATCGACGCATAAGGTCTGAATATAACAAACCATCAACGCATAAGGTCTGAATATAACAAACCATCAACGCATAAGGTCTAAATAAAACCAACCATCAACACATAAGTTCTAAATAAAACCAACCATCAACACATAAGTTCTAAATAAAACAAACCATCGACGCATAAGGTCTAAATATAACAAACCATCAACGCATAAGGTCTAAATAAAACCAACCATCAACTCATAAGGTCTAAATATAACAAACCATCAACTCATAAGGTCAAAATATAACAAACCATCAACACATAAGGTATAAATATAACAAACCATCAACACATAAGGTCTAAATATACCACATTATCAACACATGAGGTCTAAATATACCACATTATCAACATATAAGGTAGAAAGCAAACTAGGTCGATAAGAAAAGATAACCTACCATGACCAAAACCGCAGTTAATCAATGTAGGTTCAAACTGCACAAATATTTTTATGATTGATTTCAATAGTCAAAACTTTGAGCATGATGATGCTGAGTGCATAAAATACGTAACTAATTAATGAGAGGAGATACATAATGGCCGCATTTTCTTATAATTGAGAGTAACTGCTTCGCACAAAGCGTTCTAAACGTATGTTTTGCTGTTTGCAGTAACATAACATCTGGAAAATGTCAATAAAGTTCATCAATGTTGACATTTATCATCTGAATAAAACGTAATAAAGATAGTATCCTGCAGAAAGCTCATCACTTCGTTGGAGTATTTGTTAGTATCGGTGTGTATCCTATCATTGTACAATTGTTTAAAAAACAAATGCTAAAGGTTTAACAAATAAAGCAGTTATGTTATAATTATCACCTCCAGCTTTACAAGCTATTCTACTTGGTTATTGCAGACATAACTTCATACTTGACACGTATCCTGTCGAGCCTGACGAGCTATATAACATGTTCTGTTTTACATTATATGCTCATATCCTTGTAGAACAAGCTACTCTGTATGTTTTTTAGTATAGTAAGAATCGCTCGGAGGACACGTGCTTATCCGCACGGTTCTGTTCCCCCTACAAAACAAGCGGCCCTGCGTGGTTCTGTTCCCCCTACCAAACAAGCGGCCCTCCATGGTTCTGTTTTATTGTAGGAGTATCTCATGGCAAACCAACTTTCCCGTATGGTCTTTGGTAGGATTCCCAATACAGGATCAATTGTCCTGGCTGTCGTAACACATAACTTATTTACTTCGTTGTCAGTCAAGCGACAGATGCTTGTCCTGCAACATTTTATAGAAAAAAAAAGAAAAAAAGAAACAAAAGAAAAAAGAAAAAACAAGAAAAAACAATATATTTCAGGGCAATGTCCTCGAAACACACGCACGCTGTTACGTTTCTTCACACCGTTATATTCCCTAGTGGTGTGGTTTGCGGTATCCTTGAATTTTAGACAGGCTTGGAGTACACTAGACATACTAGTGCGTCGTTGTATCAATACACATATATCCTATAGTCTCTCTATATTTTGTCCCTATACTATAAGAAAATAATATATGGGGGAGTTTATATATTTCCTTTAAACTTTTAGGCATATAAGCATTGATACAACGTCAAACCAATGTTATGGTCATGTTCGTTATTACGGGTTTAAATCAATTATCTTAGGATGTCAAGCCTTACACGTCTTTATGAGCGCGAACAAACTGTTAAGCATATCCAGTTACCATATATAACAGCTCTGGCTGAAAGCAGGTCAAAGTTCAAAGTGTGCGCGACCTTCACACACATATATATATATATATACTCCATGCTCATTAAGTTATTTATGTGATTAGAAATGATGTTGGCAAACTGTCTTAATAAACACAGTTACAGTAATCAAGTGTGTGGTGTTGTTTCTGGAAAGTGTGAACAGGCAGCACGGACGGTGACGTGGTCCTGACTAATCGTGTGTAATGATGTAACCATTGAATGGTTTGTGGTTACTGTGACGGGGCAAACGACGTGACCTGACGGTGATACTAATCGCTATTGATAGTCAACGTCTTAAAGTGCAACTATAATTGTTTTACTGGAGAACATGCCATGTTTGTTGGTTTTCTGACGTTTCTAATGAATGGAGTTTCTAAGATGTCCTTGTGTGCGACATATTGTTTCTGTCAGTATTTAGATCAGTATAACAGACATGTAGAGCCATATCCGATTAAACAACGTCCCCAAAGACACAAGTAGTCGATGCCATTCATTCTAATATCACGGATGATCCATCAAAGAGATCATAGCTCAATATTTACTGTCCTTATCCCATATTGACTATTCCGTCTTTGCGTCTTCTTTCCACCTGACACTATGGTGATTCAATCTTCATGCACGCATGACTCATTTTCCCATCGTCCTGGATAAGTAACCTTATTGACATATTCCTAATCATCATCCTGGAGTTGTAACCGTATTCCCATAGTGTTTAGCATCGTCCTATAGAGGTAACTCTCTTCCCATAGAGCTTATTATTTTCTTAGAGTGGTAACCTTCTTCCTCCCATAGAGCTTATTATCATCCTATAGTGTTAACGTTATTCCCATAGTGTTTACCATCGTCCTAGAGTGGTAACCTTCTTCCTCCCATAGAGTTAAGTATCATCCTATAATGTTAACGTTATTTCCATTGTGTTTATCATCGTCCTAGAGTGGTAATCTTATTCCTCACATAGAATGTATTAGCATCCTATAGTGTTAACGTTATTCCCATAGTGTTTATCGTCGTCATAGAGTGGTAACCTTCTTCCTCCCATAAAGTTTATTATCATCCTATAGTGTTAACATTATTCCCATAGTGTTTATCATCGTCCTAGAGTGGTAACCTTATTCCTCCCATAGAGTTTATTATCATCCTATAGTGTTAACGTTATTCCCATAGTGTTTATCATCGTCCTAGAGAGGTAACCTTCTGTCTCACATAGTGCTTATATTGACCTAGAGCGGTAAGTCTCTTACCATAGTGTTTATCATCGTCCTAAAGTGGTATTTCTCTTCCCATAGTGCCCTTTGTCGGCCTAGAGTGGTAAACATATTCCCATTTTTCTTATTGCCATCCCTGATTGCCAAACTTTATACCGTGGTGACTTGCCATCCTAGAATGCAAAATATCATCCCGTAGTGGTTATCATCACCCTAGAATGTCAACTGTCATCCAAGATGTGTTATCACCTTCCTCCCGTAGTGCTTTTCATCACCCTTTAGTGACAGTCTTCTTCCCATAGGGGCTTTCATCATCCTAGAGTGATCATTTTCATCCCAATTTGGCTATGATAATTTCCCATTGGTTGCTCATCAATAGTTGCTATTATCGTGCAATGGAAACTATAGTTATGCAAGAGGTGCAAATTATCCTCGCCAGAGAGAGTGGTTATGATTGCATTTTAATGACTTTCATGGCCCCATATTTGCCACCATCAAACATGTACCGTAAAAGCATTTTTCTTCCATGTCTCAATGAGGAGTCTCGATGATGAAATTTAAAATAAAACATAGGCATCCCGCAGCTGGTGTATGTTTAGGTGACATTCCTGGCCATACTAAGAGCGGAAGGTTATCAAATGTCTTTGTCCCTGATTCAAAACACAATGCCTTTTTTCTTTACACCTGCGAACTGCAACGATTATTTCTCATTATCCTGCCTGTGGTGTACAGCACACACCGACAGTCACACGGCGCCACACTGACAGATCTAATTAGTGTAGCAAGCTTCCTTGCAAACAATTTAAATATCAAAAATAATATTCTAGCATTAAAATGTAACCATAAGGCCCATTTTGTAATCTGTAGCACTATAGTTCAATAAAGTTTCAATAAAAAAGGGAATACGATTCGAAAATAAATGGAATAGTTAAATACAACTTAAACGGTTTGGAAGGAGCAATAATTGTCGAACAGTGAGGTAAGAATGAGTGTTTCATAGCGATATTCTGATGCAAAAGGATGATCCTATATTAATGACTGATGTATATATCTGCTTCTCTCATATATCAATCATGCGGAGATGCGGTAGAACTATTTAGATTAGTGTTTAAGAATAATTGCTGAAAAAACCCAACCACTTAAAGCTACACGCACTTTGAAATTAATACCGAATTCTTAACACATACAGAATTTCGAAGATCACTTTGAGCTTCAGCGTATGTAAATCATCTTAAGGAAAACCATTTATATTCTGACTTTATGTTTATTTAGAACTGTAATTAGTAAAAACAATGCATCGTTTTAAATTAATGACATAATTAAAACAAATATATGGGTAAATGTTTGGAAAAATGCATTTCAGGATTCTAAATCGGTAAATTCTTGTATTGATAATTTCAAATATAAATTGTAAAGCATGCATAAGGTGAACAATTGAAACATTTTATAAACAAAGTGTATTAAAAACGGAGGTTGGAATTTCTGTCCTCCAAATAGCATTATGAACCATGTTCTAGTCAAAAACGTAGGAGATGACCAAATACAAACAATGACACTAAAACCAAAAACGAACGTGCACAGTTACGCTTCATATTATAGCACCGTTGCTGCATCAGAAACCTGAAATATCTGCAAGGACAAATTGTAAAAAATGTCTTTTTTCTTATTTTATCCCAAACCATATTTTCCCCCAATACAGGCTGGTTGAGACAAAACTCTGAACTTGCAAATTGAAACAAACCAATGCAAAAAGTTAAATGTCTGACTCCGCAACGAAACAGAAAACATATTTTTTTTATTTTTAGAGCTTCCATCCTGGTTTTAATTTGAAATTAAATTCCTCGACTCAATCGTTTGGTGGTAATTATGGAACCGCTTGGGAAATCCGGAATATCGTATTCTGATCTCGGTAGACTCCTGCTCCGGTTTCTGTAATCAATATTATGTTACTAATGCTAAAAAAAGTGCGCCGCCTAAGTTTAGAGCCGTGTCAGGCTGTAATTACTGCCGTAACCTTTACATTGTAAGAGCGTTTAGGTTTTACTCGTTGTAAACTGTCTCGTTCTATTATACATTAAAACATCAATGAAATAACCAGAAAAATGTCATAACTTAAATGCACATGGACATCACTATAGCTTAAATGGAACCAAGGTGATACCAAACGGAAGGACTTCATAGGAACCAAGGCGATACTAAACAAACGAATGCACATTAATATGACCTCCCCCAAAAACATACAATAGCTGTTAGTACATTATAAAGAAACAGCATTGCCCGTTACCTAATTGTGTTAAACCATTATTGAGTAATCTACATTGTCTGTTCCAATTAAATCTATGTCAACGTAATACATATATAAAAAAAACATTTTAGATAGTAGGATTGAACTTCATGTCCTGATTTTGTATTTGTTATTCAACAATATTAAGAAAATTGGATGTGAAAGACCACTAAATTACTCAAAATAATCTATTTATGTTTTTAATGGGCTATTTATATATTTTCTTTCTATTTTGAAGCTTCCACTTAATTGTGTTTGATAATTAGTCGACAGTAATAATATGAAAAGGCAAGGCCTAAAAAGAACGTTGCTTTTGTTGATCTCTGATATTTGCTGATTCAGAATGAGATAAGATAAACTTTATCAGCAAGTCGAGGAATAACAATAAAACACAAGCTCTAGTGAGATTTTAAGACCGACATAACAATTAGGAGAGACCGGGGTAAGTTTTATTAAGTCCTTTCTGGGAAGTATGTCAGCACGTCCGTTTTTGAAGAATTATTTAACTTTTCCTATCGGAATATCGGATGGTCGAACGAGCCTCGCCATTGGGTAAGTTCGGAAAAGGCATTCAGGTAAGTTCGGCCCCCGTTGCAATCAGCTTAATTATGACGTCATTAAGCATGCAACGTAAGATTTTACCGCCAAGTTTACAACTTTTCATGTGTTACATGGGCCGAACTTGTCCCGGTATCATGGGCCAAACCTGTCCGGGCCCAAATTGCTATTTCAATAAATTCATATTATTACAACAATATGATAGTAAGTGCTTGGCTTGGCTTTTATGTATATCATTTGAAGTTGTCAGTGTGTTACACGTTTGACCGTAAAAAAACAACAATTCCGTTTACAGAAAGTTAGCATAACTAGAAAGAAACGAGATCCTGATTTTCTTTCAACCCTCTCAAAAGTAACATCCTCTTAATTATTAATTTTATATCAGCTTTCCTCGTCATTTTTTCGTGTAAATGTCCAGCCAACTAAACTGCTAAGATCCTTAAAGTTGTAAATATTAGCTCAAAACAAAAAGCATCAGGCCCCGGGGTCATGAAACAGACTTAAGTCTACGATAAAATTTGAACTTAAGTTTGAAGTTTTGACTTAGCTATAGCTAAGATCACAATCTTAAGTGGATCATGAAACGTGCTACATAATGTAAGCAAAATCTGCAGTCACTACCAAGCTTGACAGGTTGTTCCAGTCGTTCACAATTCTGTTGGAGAAGCAGTTTTTTCTACAGTTTATCCTGCTCCTTGCTTTCTTCAGCTTCCACTGGTGTCCTCTAGTTCTGGTGTTATCCTCTAGTTCGAATAACTCAGATTTCTCTACTTTATAAATTTCCTGTATAATTCTGTACGCCTGTACCATATCATTCCGTTTCCTTCTATATTGGAGCGTTGGGATTCCGAGATTTCGTAGTCTTTCATTGTATGTCATGTTCCTGAGGGCTTTAACTAATTTTGTGGCCGGCGCTGTACGTTTTCGATGGCTATGATATCCTTTTTGTATATTGGATTCCAAACAGAACTTGCGTATTCTACATGTGGCCTGATCAATGCTTTGTAGACGGTTAGGAACGTTTCTTTGTCAAGGTGCTCAAAAGTTCGTCTGACAACGTTGATCATTTGGTTTCCTTTTGACACACATCCTGATATGTGCTCGCTGAACTTTAAGTCTTTGTCGAATGTGACTCCTAAATCCTTTTATTCCTTGACTTGCGCTATGTTGGTCGAGCTTCCGTTGATTGTCATTTAGTATTTACTTTCCTGGTTACATTTTGAGGTGTTGAATGACATCTGCCATTTATCAGACCACTTTGTGAGGTTGCTGAGATCTTGTTGAATCAAATCTTTCTCTGCCACAGAACCTGTTTTTCCAATGATCTTTGCGTCATCTGCGAATAGTTTAGAGATGGTATTGATGTGTTCCGGAAGGTCGTTAATAAATATTAGAAACAGTATTGGGCCGAGTACGCTCCCATGTGGTATTCCAGAATGTACAGCCTCCCATGCAGATGCCTCACCGTGTACAATCACCCGTTGATGTCTCCCGATAAGAAAGTCCTTTATCCACTCCAATACCTTTCGGTAATTCCGTATCCTTCAAGCTTCGTTAATAAACGCTTGTGGGGGACTGTATCAAAGGCCTTTTTAAAATCTAAGTAAATGATACCCACTGGTTCTTTGTTGTCCACAATTTTGGTGATAATTTTTAATGACTTCAAGTAGTTGAGTGGTTGTTGATCTACCCTTTCTAAATCCGTACTGGTGTTTGGACAGAAGGTTGTTATTGGGCGAATGTAACTGGATTTAGTATTACGAAGTAAGAAATGGTCAACAATTAAAGCCTGCTGTTCCAAAGGCTGGATGACACAGTCGCAAAAGAAATGAAGTGTGGCCAACCGCCTGACTTATCGTAAGCTCCCCGAAGTGTTGACAAAATTCGCATTGTAAATTTCCCAATTACAATACCTTTTTCACACGTTTATCAAATTATTGTGTCGTTGATTTATTTTTTTATAGAGTCTCGAGTAAGTTTGTGCACGTATTACACTTTGAAAACTGTTCTGTCTCTGTTCAATAGTCTAGATGGCGAATAAAAGTCTCGAAACGTCTTTTGACATGTTACCAAAACCACCCGACACCCCCAAAAGGTTTAAATTTCTTAGCTTTTAAAGCTTTATCATAATCAATGCACTAATCACACTTACAGTACTACGACGTATTTTACCTTTGTCATACAAGAATTAATTTTGTCTCAAGCTTTCATATAATTCTCAATTGTTTGAAAATTAAGATCAGAGGAACAGACTCCTATTGGATAAATACATATTTCTTTATACTTAGTCTAAGTGGAAGAGGGGAACATACAGCCTACAGTATACTAGAAGGATCATGGTGATGATGTACATAAGATATCAAAATTCCCTGTCAGACTTAGATCATAAGTGTTTACCGACACATGTCATTACATGTACCGGTACATCATATATGTAAGTTTCTTCGTGATTAAAGAAGGTATTTTTATAAACAGAAGTTAATATTTGCTTGTTTTAGACACTCTAGATAACAAGTTAGGAATAATTTGAAGAGTGGGTGATAGGGTTAATTCAATTCGTCTTCTCCTCCATCCTTATTTTAAGTTACAAATTTTGGTGTATAACCAGATTAAATTATAGATATTGAGATAAGATACAATTTGCAGGTAAAACATTTAGTGCACAGGAATAATCCTGGAGGGGGCCATATGGGGCCATTCACCCCTCAAAAATGAAATTGACCCTCCCATATTCAAATTCTCTTTTTATTTTACATAGAATGGCTTCTTAATTTTGATAATTATTATTTCTTATATTATGGTTTAAGGGAATTATTGGAAAAAAACCCCATAAACATCACTTTCAGATAATATTGACGTTCCAATTAGTGATGAGATGAAGTCATGAGTCAATGGTAAGGTCAAAATGATCTTTTTACATTTGAGATATATATTTAATTGAAATTGTCAAAAAAATTAAACTTGCTTCTATATGTCATATGATGTTTATGTATTTCACGGTCAATATATGAATGTATGAAACTTATCCTCAACCATAGCATTTTTACACAATAATATTTTTTTGTATTTTCAGTTCATATTTCAACTAAAATTGTCCCAGTGTTACCAGTCTGCCATCATATTTGGGGCCACATTGCAGCAACAAATTAACCAGACGTGTAAGACATCAAAGAGGAAGCAGTCATTATCTCTTTAAGACAGTCAGTTGTCAGAGGACATTTTCAGCATAAATAAGGATGCATGAAATCTCATCCGGAGTGTGTCAAACTAGTCGAAATTTAACTACATCTCCTAAATTCCTTCAAATAGAATACTCTTCTATCTTTACTTATCTGTGATGTATGCTCAGCAAAGTATGAAAGGTTAACACGTTACCTTGCAGAACACCAGAATAATATTGATTATAATTTGTCGTTTTAGTGGCTAGTGAGTTTGGTAGGAATATCGGTATCGATGAGCAGTATTAAAAATTGTATAACTGAATAGTTTAAAGCGCTGTATACCCTCACAAAACCCTTTCCAGATGAAAATTGACGAGATGTTTTAGCTTACCTCCGCCATCTATCTGTCTGGCGTCAATGTTATACTTTAAACAACTTTAAATAACCAAAAGGCCCGGAATGTTGATATTTTGGTGGTGAAATGTTGAGATGAATGACCTTGACATATTTAAGGTTGCAATAGACAGGACGCCTAGGGCGTTGATATTAAGCAATTAACATGCTAGAATGAGGGAATATGATGTATATGGAATTTAATGACTTTGACTAGCCATCAAGGTCACCGGTCAAATTTGACTCAATGTTAGAATGACAATACATGTATGTTAAAATTGATAATCAAGAAACCTAGAGTGATTACATTTAGGCACTCACATGCTATGCTAATGGGATGTCTAGTTTATTCAAATGAATGATCTTGACCCAATTTCAGGGCTATAATATTATGTTTAAATTTGTTAAAACATTTAATTGACTTCTGAATAATAAAAGAGGTTGGCTGAAGTTCGTGACATTTTGTGATGTAGGTTAAAGGTTTAAATCAATATGATGTGTTTGAAGTGAATAAATGGCTATAACAAACCAT
>JAUMHH010194290.1:2810-13874 GCA_032359455.1 Chlamys rubida
GGGCCCCCCCCCCCCCCCCCCCCCCCCGCCGAGTTGGCGGTTTTTTCTTCTGTGTCGTCTACGAAGGGGACATGGACGAGAACAAAATTGATCTACTGCCCCCATTGCAACACATGGGATCTTCTTTCGTTTCTTATTTTCCCTGTCTTTGTCCCTTTCTATCTTCTTTCTGTTTCAGATGGTGTCCCCCTTGGCACCCGTCCACATTTGACCCTGGCTGTTGCGAGGACGTTAACCACAAATAAATCCACCTGCTACGCTAGATATAAGTATGCGTACATTTTATTACCGAAGAGGTACATGTAACATACGGTTGTTTAAGAATGTTTCGAATGTGCATATTGAGTCCAAGATAAATATTGAGACACATTATTAAAACGTATTCTAACTCTGCCTCCACATAAAGAAGTGGTCGGCTCTGGTATAGCTTTTGAAGCGTACCAAACAGTGGCGAAATTGCCGCATTGTATTCAAAACAACTGAATAAACATGACATTAATTATTAACAAAATCTCACGTCAGCGGGAATCCAACTTTGAGATGTATATTCACAAAAAAAAACCGTATTATGTCAGGAAAAGTGCTAATGTTAGATCACGGACTTAGATATCTAATTCCGTGGTTAGATGTAGAAAATCAGTCTCAGTGCTGGATCGAAAAACGTTAACCCTATGCTTGTTTTCGCATAATATCCTGTCCGGTGTACGAGATACTGTCACATATTGTTGAGTAGTTTTGAACTTTTGTTAAATTTATCTATGTTTCGTGTCTACCGAACTGCTATCTTTTTACGATGTCTACAAAAGGATTCTTGCTTCCTAAAATATGGCCACAAGCTATGGAAGGGGGTCACCGCCATACTTTTATTTAATAAAGTTAGTTTCTTCTGGTTTGGAATCTTATTCAATGTCCATTTGTATTATTCATTTCGTTAGGAAGTGTTGTAGTTCCACGCTATGTGCATTTGTGTTGTTGCATTCGTTTGCGTGTATTCATTCCCTGCTATGTTACTTTTACCGATATTGACGAAATAACTCTCCCATAATCTTTGTCAACTGCGCAATTGATTCGACAAGTATGAAACGATGTCATAACAAAATCTCTTGTTATTTGTATTCATATGCGTTATGAACAGTATTTATTTTGTTTTAGATTTGTACAGTGCATTCGCAATATTAATTTAATATTGTAATTATAAAATAAATGAAAATCACTTTTCCTTAAAATAATGCTATCTTACAATATTTATATGAAAATGTTGAATACTACTCACTAAATTATCACTTGCAATATTCGTTTGACCCGACCTGGAACATAGTAAGTAATCACTTTAAGATAATGATGTTTAACAAGCTAATTACAATTAAATTACAGCCGGTCAAAAATCTTGTTAACTGTTGGTAACGAATCCTGCAGATTTGGAATCGAGAATAGAATATACCTGGTGTTACCCACTGCATGCTGCGAAAAAGGCAACTAATGTGGGGACCCCCTGCAGAATTCGGGATCATCAAACCAACCATTTTAAACCTGTTGCCCCCATTGCAATAATTATATCTTTATATTTTCTCTCAGCTTCCTACCAACGTTTTCATTTCCTAACGCCCATAATGCAATTCCTCACATTTGGCATTATTATTGAATGTTCGCCCAAGTAATAAGGAAGGCAATGGGTTCTGTCCCCCAGGGCCGGGATAAATAATGTGCCAAAGATCTTACAAATGGTAGTTGATATTACCTGCTTAATGTTAACCATACGGCAAGGTCGTACAGTGTAGTTGTATGGCTCTGGGTAAATGGTCGAAGGGGCATAACCTCTCTATAGTGGTAAGCTTATTGCAAAATCAACAACAAAACGTGACCACAGGAAGGAAGTTGTCCTCTCGCGACTACGCATAGGTCATACCTACATAAAGCATGCTTACATTTTACGAAATGAAAATCAACCTTATTGCAATACTTTTAGTCATTTAGTCAAACACTTTATAATGGAGTGCATCAATTTTAAACAAAAACGTGAAAGATTATACAATGCTACAACTATAAAAATCTAGTAAGATAAATATTCTGTACCACTGATTTATGATTATTTATGTTCAAAAATATATGACATCATGTTTTACAAGCAATTTGTTTGCTGTTGATTTTCTTTTGTGCATCTTTACGACAATTTAACTTTTCAGTGTAATGCTTTTCTTTTTGTGAATGTCTATTTTAGTGTCGCTCGACCCTAAATGACTCGACGTGTCGATAAGCCATTAAGTAAAACAAATCAATGATAAAATGTAACGAGACACGGTGTTGAGTTTGAACATATCAGAATCATTGGACATTAACAGAAATTGAAAGCTGGAGTATTTCTTTGGATACAGTAATACTGTTGCATATTTATCGGAGTGGTTTAGAAATTACATCGGATAAAAGTTATAAATTTAACTGCATTAATTCACTCAGCTTTGAAAAACTTCAAAAAGCAAATTCAACAAATAACCGAAAGAGGAAAGGTATAATTTTCACAGGGATTCGTCTGAGAAAAATTGCAAGCCCTTTACAGATGGAAGGGATGGGGAGGAGGTAGACAGAGAAGACAAAGGGAAGAAATTAGTCTGCAAAAGATAAACAAGCCATTCGGATTGATATATCTCGCCTGTGCCCCACATTGACCATCAATGCACATATCAGAGAAACTAACTTAAACGCAAAAACTTAATGTTAATGGAGATGCTGACAAAGTCAATGGACCATGAAAGGTGGCCGCATCCAGCATTTGATGCATGGATTGAAATGTACTACCTAAGATGCATCTATGGTCCAAGTTCGGTTGGTCTAGCACTTATACTTTCAGTGATCCTAACGTAAACGCAAAAACGTAATGTTGACGCCGCCGCCGGAAAAGCACCTTAGTCTTGCTTCCGTTACTTCGTCGTGGCGAGACAAAAAAAAGAAACAAAGTTGTTTTCCTATTTCGCTGATTTTTTTCATATGTTTCGGATGATTTTAGTCCTTCATTTTCATGCGTTTGACCTTTGTTACTACTGATGAGTACTCTGATGAGTACACGGACTAAAAGTGTCGTATGTTGCAGTAGTATGTTAACTTTGTTTGGCGCTTTGCAGCGAGAAACTAATTCCTTGAATATGTGCTAATTTACATGGTAATTATAGTGCTTCTTCCATAGGACACTGCATCATTCAACAAACTTGTCATTTCTTGGACAAAGTAAACAATCACACAAATTAATTAACAAATAATGGCACATGAATTTATTAATTAATCAGATTTCTCGCACATTTTCAAATCAAAATTAAGGCATGAGCATTCAAGACAAAGTACACACATGTAGTTTATAAACTTCATCTTGTTTAACTAATTAATACGTATTTAGTCAATACTGTTCTTATCTGTCAACCCCATTTGGTATACATTTTACACACTAGACAATTTTTTGGGGGAGATATGATAAGAATGATATTGTTTACTTAAACAGTAAAAACAACGTAAAAACCAAATGGATAAGCCACATACACACTAATACCCCAATGACAACTCCCGACACAATTTTAACAACGTGAAAACATATTAAAATGGTTAAATGTTAGACAAGCAAAATGATTTTTAAAACAGTTGATTACATGTTCATTGTATGTACCTGATATTACTACATTTCCATCCATTTGTCTGTGTAAAGTTCTAGACCTGATGTTTAACAGATACAGAAACTTTAGTTTGCAAAGGTTTTATATTGCGAGTCAAAGTGAAAACTAGAAATGTTCAAAGTTTTTTTGTAATATTTTTTGTGTAGATCAAAGTGGAGACGTTCTTCAGTTTATGGAGAAGACTTTTCAAGGACTTTTCTTCTGGCCTTCTATTGAAGATTTGTCATGGGAACCACTTGGGAGCATTGTGAAGTCTTTGTCACCTCCAGTGGTTGTTGAGGAAAACTTTACTGCCAGGAAACAACTTTTCAATGTCTTGATCTGACTTTACTTGCTTGTTGGTGTCCCTGTTATGCACGAATACAGACAATAGAGATACTGTTTGTTGGTCCTGGTGCATTAGATTGTGTTAATAGTTGCAATGAATTCATATTTTAAAATAAATACATGTTTTCGATCAAATGTACATACGATTTTGTTAGTTTCTTTTAAGAAAGGTAAACAATTAAGTTTAACGGATTCGTACGTAACGGTGTCCAAATTTGTGAGGCGCTATCTGCCAAATATTTCAGGCATTAATTTTCAGTCATATACCTCATAAGACAGATTATGGCTTTGAATTGTTGTGAAGGAAAAAAAGAAATCTGGTTCCCCTTGAAGGTAGGGTAATCGTTTGAAAAAGGACACAAAGTTATGAACGGAATATTGGCTAAAGTGAAGATTTCATATCATTTTATGGAAAACAAGTTGATGCAACTATATTTTTTCTTATATTTTCTTGTAAAGTGATTGATTGGGGAACATATAATCAAAAACAAATAGCATGTTTAAGAGTTCTATTTTTATTGACATGTCACACATTTGGGCCCAGTACTGAAATCTTACTTACATGTAGTTGCATTCCTGCTTCCAAAATGTTTACAACACAGGGTTACCAGTTATCCAAAGTGACAGGGCCTATGGGCAAATATGTACGGTCGTCATCATTATCGTTGGTAAACCTTGTTATTCATTTGAGCGATATGAAAGTTGATGTTTATTTTTTATGCTAAATAATGTGCCTTGTTGCGGATAAAATTGAGAGATTGGATGTTCCGTTGGGATCACACTTCGTCTCTTTTTCTGTTTTCACATGATGATGACATTTTTTATAAAATTATTGTGACTTGTTCGTTGTAATAAAAAACTTCAATTTCATATTCAGATATATCGAATGTGCTGTATTGAATAACAACAAATGTATCGACAACGTCAATCGTTTATATATCCCCCTGAGCTTGAAATCAAGGACACGTCAGCCTCTTTTACTGAAGCCGTTTTCCTAGATCTTACTACATACTGTACATTGTACTTAGCTGTACGATAAGCCGGACGATTTCGACATTCCAATCTTGATCTTTCCCAAACCTAGTGTTTACAGTTAGTGGTTCAGTTCATTCGGTATTCAAGAACTTTCTCCGAATATCATGACTTTTGTATTAGATGCGGACAGCTGTCGGACAAACTTACAAAACAAAGTTCCAAAAAACGGAGGTTGATGATGACTATGGACATACCTTATTCATGATCTCACAATTAAACTTTGTTATTTCCTTGGTGTGATATAAATTTATATTTTGATATGCTCATACGTGTGCTTTGTGATTTTTGTTATCACTACCACATTTTTCGGTATGTGGACTGAACATAACATTGATTTTACCTAGATTAACATGGCGTCTGTCGTCGATGAATCAGAAGACACTTAAGCTTCCGGAACACCTGGTCTTTTTCATTCTTCTTGTAATTATTCCAACAGTCTCAATGCAAATCCATATAAACAATATACAGATATAATGTATCTGTGCAATAACATGGACAAGAACACGTGGACATTTATACAATTCTGTGTGACATATGCAAAACTTCATACAATAGATGATAAGTTTGTTTTGAACACAAACAGTATTTGAAAACTTATTTTGCGAGCTCTGAAAAAGCTTCAAACAAGTTGCTTAATATTCTAACAACACATTCTGTTTTCATAATACGTTTTGATTTATATGTGGAAATGTCGTCCATTTTCTGTGTTAGTTTTGTAATCACTTGTCAAA
This sequence comes from Chlamys rubida, assembly GCA_032359455.1. Classification (NCBI taxonomy): domain Eukaryota; kingdom Metazoa; phylum Mollusca; class Bivalvia; order Pectinida; family Pectinidae; genus Chlamys; species Chlamys rubida. Next base: position 8,560 of record JAUMHH010194290.1, read on the forward strand.
TATGGCCCCGAAATTTCGAAACTTCTTAAACCCATTCCATGTGCTTAACTTTAAGCATTTTCTTAAAAAAATGTATTCAAAGGTTCTTGAGACATTCCTAACTTTAGGAAAATGCTTAACTTTAAGCAGTTTCTCAAATGAAGTGTTTCATAATGGTTCTTAAGTCTGCATTTTCAAATTTTAAGTTGTGAACGGGCTCAATATTTGCGAATGGTAAGGAACATGTTTAAATTTAAGAACATGCTGAAATAATCAAAAAAAGGGAAACCTGCACCTTATAATCAGGAAAAACATCAGACGACGGATGGACATCATATTCCTTCCCATGATAAATCCATTTGCCATTCATACTCCAGATGTTTTTGAAAGGAAGAGGTTTAGGCCGCCAACGCTAACCGTTGATTATATTCTTTGCCTTCGTGGTGCGCTTAGTTTTAAATAGTGAGCAGTCAGTGGTAGAGTTTTACAGGTAATGAGCTGTGTATACCCAGCGAGACCTCCTTGCCAAGAAAGAGAGTCAGAAGCTACGTTTGTAGCTGTCCAGCTTTTTATATTGATATATACCGGTATGTAATAAGCTGGACAGCTACAATAGTAGCCACTGGTTAACCATGCATTGACAAAGTATGTAAGATAACCCCATGGCATAAGTTAAAAACACTGAAATACCACATGTTCACAACGGCAGCCCGGTATTCCGGTCTGAAGACAACTCCTCCACTCAACACTGCAGCCCGGTACTCCGGTCTGAAGACAACTCCTCCACTCAACACTGCAGCCCGGTATTCCGGTCTGAAGACTGGTCATTACTAGACCCTTTTGATTGACAGGTGGAAATTTGTCAGTTGTAGCTTGGTCAATGATTTATTTTACCGAAAATGATCATACAGGACATGGGATGTTTGACATATTTCTAGTTTCCATTAGAGATCTAGTGTAAAAACGCCCAGTGAATTTCCCTTCCTATCGCAGTCACATGATTAAATGACAACACATTCACGTGCATATATGCTTGTAATGATATTCATTTATCATTTTATCTCGTTAAACAAGGAATTCTGCACTACAGTTTGGATGAATATAGTTTTGTTTCTAGGTAAATCTTACAAAGCGTCTTGAATATGCGTTTTCCTCAACGTTACCTATATGTCATCGATAAACTGGCACCACTTCCAATCCCGATTGTTATTAAGCTATCAGAATGACTGAGTTTAGTTTTAACCGGTGATGGTATTTTCCTTAAGACACCAAGGCGTGTTCTTTACGTCACAAGTTATGTGTACGTTGATAAAGGTGACGTGTGTTCCATTGATCAGTGTTGTGTTTCGACTTTCTACGGTATATCGTGTATGACTCAACGCGGACGACAAATCAATACGTCTTTTTATCTGTCAGAGATATAAAAACGAATAAACATAACGTGTCTAAAAACAAACAAACGAAGGGATCATAATACTTTATAAAACTACAGATATAGTTCGAGATATACTTTAAGTTAATCAAATTAAAAATAAAAATATAACCGTTGATTCAGCACACAAGTGCAACATTGGACCTCATATCCAATACGCAGAAACAACAAGAATAACCAAAGATGCTCCAAAACAAAACAAAATACAACATGTACTACCATGCTCAAACTTGTTTCCCAAACGCATGGATTTAATGTGAGGAGTTCCGAAACGGCAAATTACTTTTTGCAACTCATACATGTAGCTCAACTATTGATAAGCTAAGTTGTATTAGGTTTAGCGTCATAATAGCGACTGTAAGGTCGATCAACGCCAGAAATTTCGGTAGCATATCAACAAACATACAAAACAATAAATCCTTTCCCTGCAATTTCAAAAGATATTGGAAAATATTATTAACAAGAGATCCCAGAGGGACATTGGCGCCCACCATCGTACCATCTTCATTAGTTCTGTCAGTTTGTATTTTCTCTTTCTTTTCTGATATTCTTGAAATGTAAAAATCCAAGTTGAACGTCTGTGGCCATCTTGGTTTTCTCAATCAGTTTAAAAAAATACATGCACAAATATGGACCCATGAGAAATATGAAATGTGAGAAATATCTGTCAATCGCTTTTTGAAAAAATAACGATTACAAACTGCCTTGGGGCCATGTTGTTTTTAAGATGAGTCTCAATATGAAACATGCACAACTAGTGACCAAGGGGAACTATCATATGAAATTTGAGAAATATCCATCCAGTTCTTTCTGAGAAACAGCGATAACAATTTTTTACTTTCAAAATCCAAGTTAGTCGCCAACGATTTTCTTTTATTTCATCATTTTGAAAATTTGACATGCACAAAGGGGAACCTACATATCAAATTTAAGAAAGATCCATCCAGTACTTCCTAAGTTATAGTAATAATAAACCTTAACAACAAAAACTCAAATTAGCTGCTGGTCAGCCATTTTGTCTGAACCGATTAGTCCCAAAACCAAACATGCCAATCTAGCGATCAAGGGGAACCTACCTATTAAATTGGAGAAAGATCCATGCGGTACTTCTTCAGATATAGAGATAACAAACCTGAACTGTTACAATCAAATATGTCAGCCAGTTTGTTTATCCAATCACTCTCAAAAGTGCTCATCGACAACTGAAGATAAAGAGGAACCTACATGTCAAATTTGAGAAAGATCCCTCAAGAACTTTCTTAGAAATAGAGATCACAAACATTCACTGTCAAAATCAATCTGATCAGCCTCAAATGTAAACATGCACAACAACAGATCAAAGGTAACCTATATATTAAATTTGAGAAGGATCCTTCTAGTGCTTCCTCAGAAATAGCGAAAACAAAGTTTCACTGTCAAAATCAAAGATGGCCGCCTATCGGCCATTTTGTTTGTTTGATCAGGCTCAAATGAAAGCATGCACAACTAGAGATCCAGGAAAACCTTTTTATCAAATTTGAGAAAGATCCCTCAACAACTTTCTGAGAAATATAGTTAACAGACCTGAACTGTCAAAATCCTAGATGGCCATGCCACCTGTCAGCCATTTAGGATATCCAATCAGTCTCAAAATCAAACATGCATAACAACAGTACAATGGAAACTTACATATCAAGTTTGAGAAAAATCCTTAAAAACCATCAACTTTCAAAATTGAAAGAAAACGACTACGGACCGAGGGAAACTTGCAAATGAAAGTTGAGAAAGATCCTTCCAGTTCTTTCTGAGAAATAGCAATTACAAACATTCACTGCAAAATCAAACATGGCCGCCTGTCGGCCATTTTGTCTATTTGCTCACTCTCAAAAGTAAACATGCACAACTACGAACCATGGGGAACTTGCATATGAAATTTGAGAAAGATCCTTTCAGTACTTTCTGAGAAAAAGAGATAACAAACATTCACTGTCAAAATACAAGATGGCCACCTTTCGGCCATTTTGTTAATTTGATCACTCTCAAAAGTTAACATGCAAAACTAGGGACCAGGGGAAACTAAGACATGAAATTTGAGAAAGATCCCTCCAGTACTTTCTTAGAAATAGTGATTACATTCACTGTCAAAATGGAAGATGCATGGTCTCCTGTCGACCATTTTGTTTATCCGATCTGACTCTCAAAAGTAAACATGCACAACTATGGACCAAGGGGAACTTACAAATGAAATCTGAGAAAGATCCCTCCAGTACTGTCCGAGACATAGTGATAACAAGAATTGTTTAAGGACGGAGGAACGACGGACGGACGGACGGACCACGGATGCAGAGCGATTTGAATAGCCTACGAGTGGCCTCATTGTCGATATATACCGTTTTTAAATTACCTTAACTTTAAAGATGGTTTCAGAAATGTATATAGATATATAACCAGCTATCTGCGTATTGGTTGGTGTATCAGTCTGTTAGATATGCATTTATACATTTGTAAGAGTTCTAAAAGTTTGTTTATTTACTAAATATCTACGACGGTCTGTATATTGAGTTTCAATGCCACTGTTTATAAACTTTTAGGTATATCAGAATGGTCGAATAGTTGAAACCAAAACTATCTGATAATGTTCAAAGGATGAATTCTACTCTGAAGGCATATGGCGATCTTCATCTTCCAACGCTTCAGGTTCAGTCTCTGCAACCACCAAAGATTTGTTTGTAGGTATGAAGAAAACATCATGGCAAGCGTCATGTGTTTAAATTCTAACCCTTTTTGGACACCTGGTTTCACTTCAAATGATTTTGTGGCAATTCTTGGTGTCTTTCCTTTTGTTAAGATGTCTATAAAGGATAGGTTCTCGTATCATCTACTCTTGTTTTGGGTTGCGATATAGAAACAATTGTATTTCTATAATCATGACAAAATATCATTATTTCATTCGATGTTTTTGACTTCATTGTTATTATGTTTATTTGACCCCTGTGACCTTGAAAGTAGGTCAAGGTCATTTTAATGAGTAAACTTTATAGCACTCCATCCCAGGTACCTACTGGCCAAATATCATAACCCTATGCCCTCAAGTTCTTTGGAGGAAGTCGCTCTAAGAAAACGTTGACGGACAGACGGACGGACGACGGACAACGGACGCCGCAGTACGGCATAAGCTCACTAAAAACTGAAAGGTATGGTCTTCATATATGGCTGGTTGCTACCTGGAATAAAGCCTGACAAAGTTTGAGAATTAAAATGACCTTGACCTACTTTCAAGGTGTCAGGGTTAAAATGTGTCAAACATTTCAAATGACTTCTTCTATAAAAACTGAACGGTATAGAATCTTCATATTTGGATGGTTGCTTCCTGGGATAGAGCCCGACAAAGTTTTAAAAAGAAAATGACCCTGACCTACTTTCAAAGTCACAGGGGTCAAACGTGTCAAACATTTCAAATGACTTCTACTGAAGAACTAAAAGGTATAGAATCTTCATATTTGGCTGGTTGCTTCCTTTGATAGAGGCCGACAAACTTTAAAAAAGAAAATGACCTTGACCTACTGTCAATGTCACATGGGTCAAATACTTAAAACAACTTCTTCTGCAGAACTGAAAAGTATAGAATCTTCATATTTGCAAAGTTTGAGAAGGAAAATGACATTGACCTACTTACTTCCAAAGAAGAACCAAACAAGAGGCCCAGAGGGCCTGTATCGCTCACCTGTTTCTTTTATTACATGCAAATGACATATAGGTAACTTAAGACTAAATTTGGTAAATAGTACACAAGACATTTTAACATCAAGATATTGTTGTTTGAAACTTGAAATTTTAATTTTAAATCGTTTAACCCATATTGACCTTTGACTCCCGACTTGCACTTAAAGTTGACCTTTGACCTCATTACTGTAATAAAGAAAAC
>JAUMHH010194301.1:0-13874 GCA_032359455.1 Chlamys rubida
AACACCAATCACAGGCATATTGAGTAAAATATGTAAGGTAGCATACACCCTTAACTCTAACACCAATCACAGGCATAGTGAGTATAATGTGTAAGGTAGCATACACCCTTAACTCTAACAATGTGTAAGGTAGCATACACCCTTAACTCTAACACCAATCACAGGCATATTGAGTATAATGTGAAAGGTATCATGTAACCATAACTCTGAAAGCAATCACAAGTAATAGGTGTAAATATATGTTACCGTTACAGCTCACTCCACTGTCTTGCTGTTTTGGTGATCTTCCTTCTGGTTTTCTAGGTGATTTGCCTACTTGCTTGTTCTTTACTCCAAGAGTGGCATTTTCACTAAAACATATTTATTACAAAAAGCTATATTACTACTTCCATGTAGATGTGTAAATTAACATGTGAATATAAGAAGTAATCTAGTGAACATTTTCAGATTCTGTACTAAGCATCACTTCCAGGCAACTGTTAACACTCCAGAACTATTTTATAACAGACAATATTCATGTAAAATTCCTAATATGTTACTGATTCTTTTTAATTGAATATTTTTTTTATCACTTGTACTTGATTATCATTCATTTTTACGTTAAGTTCATGAATTAATTCAGTAAATTTTTGCCCAGAATGGATGTCATTTACAAAATACTTTGTCCCATATACAAGGAGGCAGTACCCCAGATCTGTCCCCAGTACCAAAATAAACTAGATATGCAAGTCACAGGCTGACTTAATACCCCATACCCCTCTGAAAAAACCAGTTAAATTAATTTTCATTAGAGGACAATTCAGGGTTTAGACAAAATTTACAAATTGGAATCAGTTGGAATTGGAAGTTTTTAAAATCTTGTCCATCCCCCTTCCTTCTCCCCTAACAACTCCTTTATAAATGCACCACCCTCAATATACTGCCAAATCCTTTTATAATGAATAATGATGGCAGTATAAAAAGGTTTAATCCTGCTATGCATCAACATCTTGTGAGGTTTATATACTTGCAGATCACGACTTTTAACCTACAGACCTGCTTTGAGGTGAGTTTTTAGAGCTGCTGGTATCTAAGGTAAATGGGTTTGGAGATGATCGATTGGTGGCATCGCGAACCCCTTTCTGTAACCGTAACAACTCCTTCGTCTCAATGAATGCTGCTAGGTGTCTCTGTACGTACGGCATGTTAACAATGACACTTGCACTAAAATAAATAAAAAAAACAGACTCTGTTACAGAACTAAAAATGTAGATGTATATTAAGAAATGGAACAAGACTCAGATGCTACATTCACCTAAGATTTACATAGCTCGATCTGTGGCAAGGATAAACAGTAGAAGTAAAAAAAAAAAGAAGAAATATTGATGCCAGTTAAGTGAAAATCTATAGTACATAGCAAATAATTTGCAAATACAGAGCAATTGAAAACAAGGCAAATTATTGCAAGGCAATCCATAGTCCCCCACCGGTAATGATTTCTATATTTAACAAACAGTACACTTATGTCAGAAAGCATAGGTGACAGTGAGGTCATAGTGACCTACTTCTTGCACTCTGTCCTCCAAAGATGTCCTTGTACACCAAATCTGGTTACTCCAGGTGAAATAGTATATAGAGCATATGCCCCGGACAAACATTTTCAAAAGTGAAAAGGTCAAAGGTCAAGTCATATGTCACAGTGACCTAATTGTTGCATTCTGCACTCTGCCATCCCAAGATGTCCTTGTACACCAAATCTGCTTACTACAGGTTAATAGTATAGACGATATGCCCTGCACAAACTTTTTCAAAAGTTAAGGTCAAAGGTCAAGGCATAGGTCACAGTGAGGTCATAGTGACCTTCTTTTTGCACTCTGCACTCCACCATCCCAAGATGTCCTTGTACACCAAAGCTGGTTACTCCAGGTGAAATAGTATAAGACATATCCCGGACAAACTTCTCAGAGGGATGGACGGAAGGCAAACCTATAGTCCCCCCCGGAACCGGTCGGGGACTAATAACAAGGATGCACAATTTCATAGAGAACTAGTATGCAGGCAAATTGTGAATAATTCTACAAGTCCATAGAAAATATTGAAAATTCACTGGCCCTGACATAAAATCAACTACAGCCCTGGCTGATGGGCTAGTGGTAGTGTACACCCTTGAACAAGCATAAAGCATAAATGTGTATGGTGTTTCATTCTTCAGTCAGGTTAATAATAATCATTTGTGGTCTATAAATCCAGTGTACATATTACCTCGGCCTATCATCTGGAGTTTTCATCAGCAAAGCTGTCACCAAACCATGGAGATCATCTGAATATTGATTAGGAACTCTCTACAAAATACAAATATATCTCTTTTTTATGGAGAGACATCTTTGATACTTTTACAAAAGAAAAGTACATTTAAGGTACAAATTAATTTTCCGAAAAATATTTTCAGACAAAGTATGCATGTCGCCTCATCAGGCAGTTTTAAGTTTCCCTTGGCTAAGATTGACATGGGTAATGCTTACTAACTTATCCTGTACCTTTAACAAAATTGGTAATACATGTAGATACAGATTTATATCTGACAGATTTAACGTCAGAAAGCATTAGAACGACCAATATATGGAAATCAAGTTTACCTCATACTCTGCTTTGATGATTTTCATAAAGAGGCTGATGAGATTCTGTGCATCAAATGGAGTTTTCAGTGCACACATCTCATACAGAACACATCCCAAGGCCTTAAATTAAAAAAGATATATGGTCAAATAATTATAATTTCTCATAACTAAAACTTCAATCACAACTGTAACATCTTCTATTTATATTACAGCACAGGACAACAGTGGCCATGTAGTTAATTAAGACGTCTGACCGTCTATGATCACTTAACCCTCCACTACTGGGTTGGGGGTTCGAGGCCTATATGGGGCAGTTGCCAGGTACTGGCCACAGGTCAGTGGTTTTTCTCCGGGTACTCCGGTTTTACTCCACCACCGAAACCTAGCTCATCCTTAAATGACCATAGCTGTTAATGGGGCATAAAGCACAAACAAACCAAACAAATATTACAGCACATACTACAGTCAATTTAAATCAAAGTGACTTATAGATGTTTAGGGTCAGGTGCTTAAACAGTTGGTGACACATGGTAGAACATTGTATGTAAGTTTGATGTAAGTTCATGTCACTTTAACAAAATGTATTATAAATGTGTTGTACAGAAAAATGTACGGTGTGGTCAGACTTTCCCTCTACTCTAGCAATGCTTTCAAAGGGAAAATTGATGTAATTGAACCCTGTCCCAGTACTGGCAAAAACAGTAACTTACCCACACATCTGACACAACAACTTACCCACACATCTGACACAACAACTTACCCACACATCTGACACAACAACTTACCCACACATCTGACTTTGAACTATAGGGAATGTCCTGGCACAACTCTGGGCTGAGATAAGTTGGAGTGCCCACCACTGTCTTGGCCAGGTCGATGGTGTGATCCAGCACTTTAGATATCCCAAAGTCACCTGCACAGAATCAGCACTGCATTACCAGCATGTTAGGCCAAAACAATTATACATGTGCTGCTCAACGGTGCAGTATTATGGATGTTCAAATATTTGTAAGGAAGACACCAGAAAATCAGACCAAAGATCTCAATCTCTGATTCTAGTGCCTTAAATATCAAAACATTTTCTATTTTCTCTAAATTTTTTAAACTTCATGTGCCTTAATTATCAAAATCTATTTTCTCTACAATTTTTAAACTTCATGTGCCCTTATTATCAAAAACTACTTTCTCTACATTTTTTAAACTTCATTTTATTAAATCCTTTAAAAAGGCATGTACCATGGTAATACAAAAATCTGAACCAGAGGCCAAATGGGCCTGTATTGCTCATCCGTTATTCATCTCACATCTGTGAACTTCAAAGAGATTACAGGTTTATGTAAGCAGGCTCAGTATAGTTACTCTATACATTATGAGTCTGTGTTGTAAGATTGTATTACCTGGTACTCTATATCTACACCTACATGTTTGTATCATGACCCTTTGATATTTTGAAGACTGTAAAAGAGGTTGACAGATAGACACATAGACACACACACAGACAGATGGACAGACAGCATACAATTCCAGTTTCCTACTCTTGATACATTGAAAGGATATTAATAACTTACCAATTTTAACAACATTTCTCTTTGTGAGAAATACATTTTCTGTTTTCAGATCCCTACAAAATAAGGTAAACAAACTGAATTATGAGCAAACATAAGTTAATACAAACTTCTTGAGCAGTAACAACACAGCAATTATCCTGTGGAACAAAAGTGTGAACAGACAGACGATTACTACCCATGACATAATATGTTGAATCATAAGTTTTCATGGGTGTATAAAAATACAAAACTTCCATGATTTCAATTCAATAATGCGTAAGAAATTATTTGATTTTTTTTACAAAAGTACACATGTACCTGTACAGCAGACATGCCACTGAGTTATCGGACATCTACAGTTAGACAGAGTTTAGCATATGTACCTCTAAGTTAGCTTACATACCTGTGAAGGATTTTCTTTGAGTGTATGTACTGCACTGCCATGATCAGCTGGACAAACCACTGTAACATAATGTAGATAGTTATCAATGATTCTAATTATCCTGTTAAGGGGTGCAGCCTTATCCAGAACTCGGAGTAGAGGTACAAGGTGAATGCAATTAACAGGATTATTTAAGATTAAGAAACAGAGTTACTAACTATACATTTGATGTACACCTATATGTATTGATGTACAGCATACTATCAACACTAGTTTTCCCTATTCCTCAATTGCCCTGCCTACCATGTGGTATCCAAGCAAGGGATAACGGTACCAACAAATAGAATCAGCATTGGCTCTATCTCTGGAACTATTATCAACAAATACTTTTACTCAATGACATGATGCTATCTTACATGATCATACCTGGAACTTCGAGAAGTATCCCCCTTGCCTTTTCTTTATATACATGTATTTATTTTTTGTTCTTTTTATTTTTAAATTATATGTCAAGTCACTTGCATTTGACTTCTATGACCTGCACAGACTCTGCATTTGCACTGCTTACCTCAGCATTGAAAACGATTAAAAATCAGCTTTTTAAATATTAAATAATGGAGTACTCCTTTGACAATGCAAATTAGTATATGAGAAGGCGAATTATAAAGAATAAATATCCTACTACTGATTTTGATAAGTTTGAACATTTTACATGAAATATCCTGCAATTGGTAGGCTTGACCTGCATTTGACCATCAATGACATTGATTTCATTGCTGAGAACGTGGATGGTATGAATTTTGCAAACAGTTTATCAATCAAGTCCAATGCACACATAATTAGTACCTGGTATATATTACATAAACTTTGGTTGGAACTCTTTAACAAAGGAAATACATTCACAGCAATGTTGAGCTGACATAGAAAAGCGAAGTCAAAATTGGAAAAAGATTTAAAAACAGATTTAATGTGTATCACTGAACCAATTAATTGAAAAAACAGTATAATCTCTTTGAAGGAATCTGCAATCATTTATCTCTATTTAACATATACTTACACACATTATGGCAGCTTCATCAAAGTATTTGTTTTTCTGAAATTGAAAATGAAAGATGATTTTCAAATAATCTTGAAAAATATATCACAGTAATGTCTTCCAAAATATAATATTATGGATTCTATATGAGATTTTCAAGTTAAACTTTCATGAATGTGATTGGATGTAAATAAAGAACTGCTCTTTGACTGCAAGGTGTGAGAATGCCACTCAAAAATCTGAAAAAAAAATCTGTGTTCTATTTTTTACTAAACAATATTCAGATAACAGAAGGAAAATCCAGACTGCCATAATTATATCTTTTTATAATATCCCAGAATATTATTAACCATTTTTATAAAAAAATAAATAAAAAAATAAATAAAGTAGATATAATACCTGATCTATGATTACATTTACATAAGGAAATTGGTACTTCAATGTCCCTTTTTCCCTTCACAAGTTCTTGACATATTTTAAGCTTGTCATATTTCCAAACAATGTTACAAAAGAATTAACCGAAGAAAAGGTGAAAGTATAATGAAGTTTGACAGTACATGTACTGCATCTCATTACTCACATTTGCATTATCTCGAATCTTGTCATCCATTGTGCCTCCATCACAGAAGGCCTGTCATAAATAAAAAAGTGACTCAATGCCAAATTCAGTCATTTATGTCATGACAAGATAAAGAAACATGACCAAAATGCTGTAACTAGGATGGTTTTGATTCTGATAACTTATAAACAGTCAGATAATCTCTGTGAACGGCTTGCGTGGGTCATGCACCAAGCACAACATAATGTGCATACAACTCCCAAAAGTATTTGAGGAAGGAGCTTGTTATCTGTCACCAACAGGAAAATCAAATGTTTCATTACAATTAAATTGCAAAGATATCTGCAACAGCCAACCTTTTAAACTTTAAACTCAAAGAATTTCATTAAATATCTTATCTGCCATTGTGATTTTAGATTTTACAAACACCATTCCATGTTTTGAAAAAAAACAACAACAACAGGGGATGTATGTGTGACCGATGGTTTCTGTATAGTTTGGCACAAACAATCCGACAAAATAAGTTGATGAATATAGTCATTTTTCAAAAACTGATGAAATCAAACATATTTGTATCTAATATTGAATATCTATGGTGTGAGGCCTTTACATAATGTACTTCTTGATAAATATTGCTGTGATTTAAAAACAAAATTTAGTCAGAGAAATGGATGCCAGGATAAGTGCTTGCTTACCTGGATAATATAGAGGAAGTCATCACCCTCGTAGAATGAGTCGTAGTAAGCTACTATATGGGGGTGCTTCAGTTGAGACAGAATACTGCAACAGAAAATATAACGAAGTACAGGATCCTCTAGTGAGAAAGTTTAGTAGTCATGGATGGGACTATACCATACAGTCAAGACCAATACTGGAAGCATATCTGTATGAGACATTTCATGCCCCGCAAATGCATATCTGGTTATGGGGTGGGGACCTCAAAGTTTATGTTATATATATATACAACATTTGATATAGCGTTCTATCTAGCTAAAGTGCTTTACAGTATATAGATATACAATTTATACAATCAATACAATTAGCATATACATTAATCAAAACAAGTTTGAGGAATTTGCAGGAACTGCCTTAATCAAGTGCTTACTACTAGTCCTATGGCGCCTGGCTAATATCTCCCTATGTGTGTATGTCTGCATGTGTGCTGGAGATGTATTATGTTCTGTTTGTAGTGGGGCCGTGCTTCCAATGGTATCTGCTACAGCACAGATACCGCATCATCCACCCCAGACCATTTTATACTCAACCTGGGTTGTTGGAGTTGTGTGGGCACGAGATAAAAACACTTTCTCTGATTATTCCATGCATACGGCGACTTTGGGGATCAAACACCAGCCGCCTGCGTGAAAGGCCGGAGTGTTAACCACCCGACGTATCCGCCCATATGTTGTGATTGAACAGCATTTTTCAATGTTAATTCATATTGGTTACATACATATTCCTGAATGCTGTTTTATCATGTAAATTTATAGTTCAGAGTGATAAAATTATATAGATTTTCCCTGATTTATGTTGTTTTGAAGTACATGTATTTGCATTATCAGTGCAAAGGATATTCAAGAACAGTTTAACATTATTTCATTGTTTGCTTCTTATGCAAGACAGAAGTGTCAAAATGACAACCGCTTTCATTACATTTATAAACCTATGAATACAATTCCTCCTCATAGTGTTTATACAGGGACTGAAATGTATACCAGTACAAGATTGAGTCACAACTTCACACGCATGCCTCCAATGACATTTTTTTTACATTCAATTATGTGTAGGGTTTCTGTTCATCATTTTTTTCGACAAAATGTTCAACAGCACATGGAAGTTTTAAAATCACATATTACACATTTTGACCAGGCAAGCTGTTCATGTTTTGTAAAGAAAATGGAGTCTGACCAGGGTAAGACCTCAAATCATTATACATGAACTGTCTGACTAACTCAGCAATTGCGCTACAGTTATTTCAACAAGAGGCCCAGAGGGCCTGTATGTATCGCTCACCTGGATAAAAAAGCAACCATGGGAAATTATTCTTATTACAAAAAATCCCTCCAATGGTCTAGAGGAAGAAGGATTTTAAAGAATTAAACCTCTATTTCCCCTATTTGGCCCTGCTCCTCTGCCCCAGGGGGTCCACACCCATCGTTTATACCAAATTGAGTCCCCTTTGCTCAAGGATGTTCTAGGCCAAATTTGGATGAAATCCCTCTAATGGTAGAGGAAGAAGGGTTTTGAAGACTTAAAAACATCAAATTCACATTTTGGGCCCCACCCCTCTGCACCCAATGAGGCAACACCCTCCGTTTATTCAAAATAAATTTAGTCCCCTTTGACAAAGGATGTTCCAGGCCAAATTTGGATAAAATCCCTCCAATAGTACAGAAAGTGAAGATTGCAGGATTTTAAAGACTCAAACCTCAAATTCCCCTTTTGAGCCCCGCAACTCAGCACCCAAAGGGGCCACACACCCACTGTTTATGCAACATTGAGTCTTTTTTGCCTAAGGATGCTCCAGACGAAATGAGGATAAAATCCCCTTATCTCTAAGGTAGAAGAAGGATTTTAAAGGTTTTACTTCTATTTCCCCAATTGGGCCCCACTCCGTTGCCCCCATGGAGTCAAAACTCACCGTTTATACAAAATTGAGTCCCCTTGTCCCAAGGATATGCTCCAGGCCAAATTTGGATGAAATCCCTTAATCCCTGTGGAAGAAGAAGGATTTTAAAGGTTTGCTTCTATTTACCCTATTGGGCCCCACCCCTCTAGCTGCCCCCAGGGGGCAACACCCACCATTTATACAAAATCGAGTCCCATTGGCCCAAGGATGCTCCATACCAAATTGGGATAAAATCCATTAATTGCTATGGTAGAAGAAGGATTTCAAAGGTAAAACCTCTATTTCCTCATTGCACCCCTGCCCCAAGGGGTTCCAAACCCACCGTTTATAAAAAATTGAGTACCTTGGCCCAAGAATGCTTCAGACCAAATTGGGATGAAATCCTTTATTCCCTGTGGTAGAAGAAGGATTATAAATGTTTACCTCTTTTTCCCCTATTGGTCCCAACCCCTTTGCCCCCAGGGGGCCATTCCCACTGTTTATACAAAATGGAGTGCCCTTGGCCCAAGGATGCTCCAGACTAAATTAGGATAAAATCCCTTTATCCCTATGGTAGAAGAAGGATTTTAAAGGTTTTACCTCTATTTCCCCTATTTGGCCCCACCCCTTTGCCCCCACCCCTTTGCCCCCACCCCTTTGCCCCTAAAAATAACACTAAGGGGAGGTTGCTACATTTGTTGAATATTCTCTAGTGTTTGCCTGCAGTGGGACAGAGATCTTTAAACTAGCAATATGAAGTAGCGAGTTAAATGTTAAAACAGCTACACTTGTTTAGATCTGGGAATTTGATGGTCAAACAAGTTTTTAACAAATACGCTTATAATAAACTAGATCATTCCTATAAGATAACAAGATGTTACCAAAGAGAAGTCAATATAACATGAACTCAAAATTGATGAAAGAGAATAGGAAAAGGAAAGATTTACATGAGAATCCTTGCAAAGAACAGGATCATCTTCTGCTTTATTGATGGAGGATATATACTGGTCCTGTAAACCCTGGTCATTTACTTTACTTATGTGCCAAATGTATATTTCCTTCAGTAAGTCATTAATTGTATTAGACCACTGTTAATAAATACTTCCTATACTTACCTAGCTTCTTTTTGAACTGATTCTTTTGTCCTGGTCTTTTTCCTTTCATCAAGCTCAATTTTTTTCAGAGCGTATAACCTGTCACAATAATTATCCAAATAAATAAGATAATGCTATGGCAGGGGCGAGTACTTGGCAAGCCCGAACCTGTATACATCACTTAACTGATAACATGTATGGTAATCCATGTACTACTGTAATAAACTTGGTAAAAAAATTGATCTGTGTAAATTTGATTATTTAGAGAAATTTTAAGAACGATTGTACCGTGCATCCTTAATAGCTGAACACATTATGTAATATAGAGTAACCACCCCTGCATAGCACATTTTCTGGCCACAAACATGGTGCTGGCCACAAGCATGGTGCTGGCCAAATGTTTTTCGCAGTAATTTTCATCAGGCCCAAATTTTGTGGTTTCCTGACAAAACAGCATTTTGTGGGAACATGAATTTGTTGATTACAAGTACCCACTCATACGGAGAACTGCTTTATATCAAACTTGTAATTACTTTGTGGACCTATGAATTTGTTGATAAAGATTACCAACAAAACCAATGAATTTTAAACCCCAAGAACATTAGTAATTTCACAGAATAGCCTGACCCTATCTCTACAAATGATCATACATAATTAATACTGACCTCTTATTGTCCTTGTGTCTGACAAGGTACACTGACCCACAGCCTCCGGACCCCAGCCTATGGACTATGTCATAGTACTCCATGATGATACAATACCCTTCCAATACTCACACAACTGACTAAAGTTTCAACCTGTAATGTACATACACTACAGTATACAAATTTAAAATCACAGACACTGGAGATCTTCGTCTTTTCCGTCATAGCACCTATAATGCAATTATATGGTGATTTACATTTAAGGTATGTCACATGATTTTGTTCACTTTATCTTTAGCCGATCTGTTAAAACATTCTGTCAGACTATTCCTGGTGCATGTCACCTTGGTGAACCAAGTGCATATATGAAACAGCAAGTGTTTTTGCAAGAGAATGTATGGAAGTCCGTTGTGCTTTGTTTTGATGGATATATCAATCCAAGAACTTTAGAAAAATGACATTTTTTAAAATATCACAATAATGTGACACTTTCAGCTGTAGAATTTTACTGTGGAGTTGACTTGAGATCATTTTTATCTTGTTGGGGATGATGGTCCTTTACAAGTAGGGAAAACACACAAAGTCACACTGGCAAAAATCTTTTAAGCCAACAAATTACAAATATATGACCTTCAGCCCAGTTTTCTTTAAGCTTCTATCGATAGCCTTTCAATTGGTATCAGGTTTGTTTGACTATCTGTATATGTTAGGTATCTGGGAATTATTCAGAGCTGAGTATCTTAATCAGTTCTGTCAATTACACCGTTACATATACAAAATCATATGACAATATTATATTCACTGCAAGTTTATCTATAAGCATTACCAGAAGAAATAGCATTCATAGAAACTATGAACTCATTTTGATCAGCATCATTTTGAATCTTCTGCTCCCTCCTCGCATTACATGAGACAACCCTAAGAAGCAAACATACATCTTGGTGACATCAGGCTGTTCCAGGAATCACAGATACTTCAATATCCAAAAACACCAGAGAATATTTGTATGTTGGTCAATAATAACTAAAAATTTAAAATGCAAATATAAGGATTGAATCAGCATTTTTCAATGTTTATGCCCCTATGGAATTGGAATATGCTGTTCCATCCTTACACATATGTGTATAGCATTAACAGATGGGACTCTGTGTAATATATAACGTCACAGTACCCAAATCGGGTTACTTTTTAGTGAAATATTGATTATGATATATTTCATACCATAGTACAGATCCCAATAATTTTAGTTCAGTTTTCCTAAATAGATATCATTATCTTTTCATTATGATAACAAGTTGATATTTCCTGCGCGTGGTTCTATAAAGAGAACCGGAAATATAGTCATGGTTACGTAATCGCGAAACAGGTGTAGCTGTACCCGAATCGGGACACCCCTACCAGTTTTGACTTATATTTGGAGATGAAAAAAGTATTTAGCAGAACATGGCATATCTTTGGAATATATATAAGAGTCAAGGGTCGTTCTGAATGAATTTCTTTTCCAAACTACTATTAGTTGTGAAATAGTAGGATTGTGAAAAATCACATACAAAAATTGAAAATCAATAACGCCGCACGGCGCATCAATTTATAACGTTACATTTTCGTTATTATTTACAAACTAAAACTGTGATTGTAACCATAAGAGGCAGTAAATAAAGTTCATATAATGTTTATATTGGTATATCAGCATCTTTAAATCAATATTTTCAATTTATGTGTCAGAAATAATCATCTCTATAAATACATCAAAATAAGCAATAGTAGGGCCTACAATGTTTTACAGATCACAACTGTGAAAGTAAAGTTACTTATGTGCGAAAATCCATTAAAATGATTCAATCTCTCAACACAAAATAACATTTGATAAAGCCAAGTCTTGCATTGTTAATTTTGGAATGTGTTAAAACGGAATCTCGAGTTACTTCCCATGCTTGCGTCATTAACATTAACATAGTTAACATAGATAATATTGTATCCTCCGATATTACCATATTGGCAATCGCATCGTATAAAACATACGTTCATATGCTCCTTCTTACGTGAATATATTTCGATGAACCAGTCGGATTTCGGTATATTCGCGTCTACTTTATATGAGGAGGGATGAGCACGAATCTCCGGACGCCATATTTTGTAAACAATGTTCGAGCTGCGCATGTAAATGGTGGTTTGATTCGACGGGGCGATTTATTTCATCCAATCAGAATTCCCGTTACATATGGAGTACTTTCGCTTTGTACTTTCATTTTGTCCAACAGACCATGTACCTAGCTGTTTCAGTGTTTGTTTTGTAAAATTATGTGTACTCATCGTTTGTCTGTTTTTCAAATGCATTATTTCAGGGATTAAGTCTACTCCAACAGTGTTAGAGGTTTACACGGCGAGATACTTTTGACAGGGCAAAATCATATCCGATGCGATAGAAAAAAGGCCGACCAGCGGCCTCTTGTGCTATAGGAGAAGGGTTAAGGCCTGACGGACATGCGAATGTTAATGAAGACTTTAAAAGTCTTCCCCGAAGCTCGTGAGAAAACATCAATTACTAGGCCGCACATGTTTTTCGCTATCCAAACGGTTGTTCGTTTATGAAATAAGGTCGGACCTACAGTTATCTGATGCTGCATTCATGCGAGCCTTTCTAGACCTAGGCCTGCATGAACTTTTGCAGGTTTATCAGGATTTATACCCGAAAATGTTACATTTACAAACAGACTAACCGGTTGAACCAGATTAGTGAGATGCGTTAAAGTGGCATTGGTTGGTCTAAAAATTCACTTGGCACATACAGTTAATATTCGCATCATCCTCTTACATTTATATTGATGTTAAAAGCATTATATATCTCTTATATAAGGCCTGTGTTAGAATAGTCTGATATAGTATGGGATAATTGTACCAAATCTGAATCAGATCTTCTAGAATCAGTTCAACTAGAAGCAATGCGTATAATTACTGGCCTCAGACGAGATCTGTGCATCTCATCACATTCATTTATACACACACACGAAGACAAAATCATAACTTGCATTAAATTGATTAATGTATAAGATTCTTAATAATTACACTCCAACTTATATCTACGATATCATTCAACCATTTCTAAATGTATATAATAACTATATAGCTTCAGAAATAACAGATTCTTTAATATACCACAGACAAGAACTACTACTTATATGAACAGCTTCTTCCCTTCTACAATGGTTAAATAGAATGCACGTGATAGCACCGTACGAGAAAGAAACTTAAAAAACTATCAATACATCAGTCTCAGAAACTTTTATCAACTGTGTTCCGAGGAAACTTAACATCATTTTATGTCAGCTTAGAAATTTTAAAAGTGATCTTAACTTTGATAAGTTACAAGACCATCTGATTGATGATGCTTCCTGTGTATGTGGTGC
>JAUMHH010194312.1:0-23376 GCA_032359455.1 Chlamys rubida
ATTATTACCTGTGGATGTATGATGAACCATTATTACCTGTGGATGTATGATGAACCATTATTACCTGTGGGTGTATGATGAACCATTATTACCTGTGGATGTATGATGCAGTATATTATGTATATACTGTAAACTGGTAACTGATGCTAGTTTCGACCTTAGATAATTATGATGATGATTTCAACAATGTATGATGTGAATATCCAACGAATGAGAGATAATTTAGCGAATTTCATTTATAATAGAACATATTTATCAGGATAAAACAAACGAGAAAAATAAAAAGTAAATTAGAGGACATAATTAAGATCATTGCTGCAGATACACGAGAGAAAATTCTCGTCAACAAAACTGCACACATGTAACACTGTTCAAGTCACGCAGAAACGAGTCTTTACCCCCTGTAAATTGATTTCCCTGGGCAGTCGTTCAGTTGATAATGACGATAGATGTGAGCAATTCAAAGAAGTTTGATCATTAAAGTCGGTCATCGATTTTCACTCAAATATCTTCGGACACTCAAAATACATATTCTTGTCACTACCACGGTGCAGAACCAGTGAACATAACATCGCGTTGTTAACATCAATTAAACCCCGCAGTATTCGTGAAATGTCACCCCGGGAACCATAACAACAATCTCCTCGCTCTTATAAATGATTCATCCGGCGCATCATGCCAAGCTGAATGTTGGTTTTACTGGTACTGTGAAACTCGCCTATTTTAATAAAAAAAAATATTCAAAAGGTGGCAAAATTAGTTTCCGGAAATGAGTACAATTTATGTTTTTGATAAAAAAACGTAGAATTTTGAGACAGTCATCTTATGAATATGTCGTCCAGAATGTGTTTTGCCGTTAACGATATCATGGTTCACAGACACGGATATTTTTGGAACCAGATCCCCCGAGAACAATTTGCTACATACGACAATCTGAGGAGATTCTTCTCGACGATTCTTTCTAAAAGGCCAGATACACCACCCAACCACGACACGCATTTATCGTTTGTAATTACCATAGGCTGGCGCCCTCCGTCGTCAACGCCTCACACCTACGTATATAATGTCCCCGTCTTCACGAGGTGGCTGGCACTTTCGACATTAACGATGCCCTGGATTGAGGTAATATGCGGATGATAGATTCACAGATGAAATATGATCTTTTAAAGGTCACGATATCATGTGTTTTGAAGTAGAAATGTAAAAATTGGGAAAATATTACCACATCGCCAACGACATTATATGATACTTAAGTGGTTTTCCCCGTAATTTTACAACCTACACAGTATACAAAATACATTTGAGTATTGGAGCCGAAAAAACGGCATTGCAATATTTGAGATCCGTCTCGAGGTGCTTACATGTGTCACTTAAACTTAACATAAAATGTTAACAATTGTACTTTATAAAGCACGTGCAATATAGAACACAAATATCTTAATGATTTTTTTTATATTTAAGTAGTATGAAGCGTATTGCTCCTACGCCAGAATAACACAATGCGCGAATGGCCCTAACCAGGATCTCCGTTGCGTGGAAATGCTGAATTTTAAATTATGACATACTATGAAATTCTAAACGAAAATACAAAAGCTTTATCAAAGAAGGCACTAAAACATAATAAAAACCACTTTTAATTCGCGAAATTAAAATTAACACACACGAAAAAAATCTTTAGTCTATAAAACCCTGCAGACATTTTGTCATTATGAAGAACAGATGTTTTGCACTAGGTTTTAGGGGTGTTTCGGGGTATGTTGGTGTATGAATTTTTAGACTAGCGAAGGATTGGCTGCTTTCCGTAATGATATGCTGTAGGGACTGTTTATTTTTCTCGGGTAGCGTTGGTGATGGTTTGTTTTTCTTTTGTTATTTTATGATTAATGTTGTTAGTTTCGGTGTATGATACTAAAATATACTCACTCCTTATGTTGTTGGCTTGCTTTTTTGTCATTTATGAATTATTGGTTTCGATGTAGGATACTACAGTATACTCTATCTGTATGTGATTGGCTAGTGATTACTGGTATTATGAGTGATGCTGTTGTTGTTGCCGTGGCACTGGTTTCGGCGAAGAAACCAAAGTATACTTACTGTTCATGTTCTTGGTTGGGTGTATGTATTAGAGGCTAGTAATACTATTGGTACATGTATCGGTACATTACCTCTAGGGTTGCTGTGTTTTTATGTTGGCTATCGATTGGTAGCATTGTCTCATGCTGCTATTCTTGCTTAGTTTGTGAAAGTGTTGATTAGTCGGTGTTGGTGTATCTTTGAGCTAATAATGTTGTTGCTGTATTTGTGTTCCTGTTGTTTACTGTGTTGTTGATACTGTGATTCTGTTGAAGGTAGTTTACTTTGCTGTTGATGATACTGCCGTTGCTGCTGGTTCCCTGATAATGCTGTTTATTTTAAGGTCGTGACGGAATGGCAGATCAAACATTATGGAAGTGTATTCCATGTATCTCGGAATCGCTTTTTGTGCGTCACATAAGACCCCAAAGCCGTGAATCATGTATTTAAAACCTTCAATGAAGTATTAAAGACATTCCAATTGACTTTGCCGGTAAAACAAAAACAGCATCCTAGGATTAACGACACACACACTATCGTTCCAAGAAAAGTCAATGTCTGTACAATTGCTATATAAACGACGTCTATCATTAGCATCACACAACCTACACAGAGCGCACGCTAAATACCAGAACATTGATTTTGTACATGTAATAAATCAGAAAGGTATAACATTGTGGAGAAGATTGAAACATTGCTAGGTTCAGGTTGTCTAACAATATAATGGGAATGAATGTTTTTTTTCATAAAAATTTCAGCAAATTTTCCTGTAACAATACAGCGCTTGGATTAATGATTAATTGCCCGAAGCCTATCACATTCATTGTAAATGTCTGGCAAATGAAGACAAATGTCATCATTAGTAAAATTTACATGTAAATTACGTCACATCGGGTATGTAATAGAGCTAGAACAGCCATGCAATGGATGACAAGAAGCCAGTAAGTTAGAGGTTATTCTGTAGCAGTGTGTTATACAAAATAAGCAGGAGGAAACCTCTTAAAATTTAAAAAGTGGATATTTATAACTGACGTTTGCAAATATAGTTCTGAAATCATTTTGTTGGACTATTAAACAAATTCCTGGGGAGGTGAACATGGAATGAGAAAGTAACAATCGATCGCCCATTACCTCGCCTTTACTGTCAGACAACCATTATTAATTACCGCAATATGAAACGTTTACATGGAAATCTCCTAAATGATCACGGTAATTATCAGGAAGGGCATCTCTGCATGGCGGACTAGATTGGCCCGGAGATATGTTGAGGAATGGTTGGTCTGGCAGTGCTGCGGGATAGGGCGGGCGAAATGTGGATTTAGTGAAGCGGAGAGCCTTGAGTGCTGAAACTACCAAGCTTGATTACATGGCACTTGATCCTTATCGCCATGTATTGGAGTGATGACGCACATAATAGGGTATGACAACGAAGCATCACGATAACAATAAGAACGGAGATTTGATGACAATATGAACCTCCATGACAAAGCATGGTGCCAACACCTGTCAAACCATGGAGCTACCTCGACCTGACGACAACATTACAATGGAACAGACATATATTCTTAAGGCAAACCATTTTGAGGATGTCGATCTGACACGACAAGGCGACAAACGTGACAAAAAGTTCTAATAACACATTGAGACATCTCGATCTGACAACAAGAAGACACGTTAACAAAGATTTCAACAAAACCAATAATGAGACATCTCGAGCATGCGACAAAATCACAAACATTGGAATAACATTAGGGGGTCATCTCGACTTGATGACAACATAACCAGATAGCAAATACAAGTAGGTTGACACCATCTGACAAAAAACGTTCGTCGAAAACAAGATAATAAACATGGATTTTGTATCTGAACAAAAACAGGGAGATATTTTGATCGAACGACATAACTATGAGACAATAAAACATGGCGATAGCGGTCAAAAATGTATCGATATCTCGACCTTCTGAAAATACAATACCTTACAAAACATGAACATATTGCAACCTGACGACAACATGGTACGTCAACAAACACGGTGGCAGCATCTGACTAAAATACAAAGAAATCTTCACCTGCCAAACGCATGATACTATAACAAATATGGATGCATCAAATAACAAAATCATGGAAACATCTGGACATCCTGACAACTTCGAAAAGTGACACCTTGCATTGGTGAAGATGATACCACTGTATGTTGAAACATGTGTCATGTTAACATACTACACAGTACTGGTAGAAAGGTAACACACACTCACGTTGTAGTGGCTGTATCAACTGCTCTACCATTACTTAAACTGTACGGCATTCCTGCAATGCACTACGATTTGACATTCTTCAAAACCATGCAAAACATGTAGTTTTATGTCTTTATGATTTTTCTATTTTCGTCAGCAGTGCATCTTACAAAGATAAATTGTCTGATAATGATAGAGTTCTCAAGATAGATTGTTCAATAAAGGACGATGTCACATACTCTGTATACTTAAATATTTCATCAGATTCGAGATGAAAGATATTGTGCATATTTGTATCTATATATTTTGCTTTAAGTGTTTTTGGAAAAATAACACTACAACTGCTTTTGTCCTTTATCATTCCTGATTGTATTGCTACCGAAACAGACGTTGATTGATATACTCCAGCTTCTTTGTGAACTACGTCACCTAATTGTGTTATTAATCGACGTCACAATATATTGTATACATCGATTCAACACCCAGCACACCTCTCCTACCAGCATCTGTGGTCGGCTGTATCCACCTGCATACGCTGTATTGATTACGAATCTTTGTGAAGACGGTAACGAAGCTTCGGTGACGATTTATATTTAACATTGCTACATTAATAGGTCAAGGTCATTCAGAGGAGATTTTTGTGGGTTATTTTTAATCTAATTTGTAATCGTAAATTCTATATATAGACTACAACCAGTAATTTAAATTCATTTCAACAGATCAGATCAGACAAGAACAAACCAACGGAAAAACAGCGGGTACAGTTTGCAACTGAATGTGATATTAAGATTATTAAAAATAAAGTAAAATTCGATGCATGCAATGCTATAGATTCAATAACATTTTTTTATTGTAAAAGTACATATATTAACATGTACATTCCTGTCTCTTAGAAGGTCAGCCCAAAGAAGAATAACAAAAGCTTCCGTAACAGACCTGTGTCATTAATACAAATTATTTAATATAATAACAAAAACACTGAATGATTTCAGGCAGAATTTTCATGATTGTTTGTTATTGTGATCAACTTAATGTCATCATATGGTCGTAACAATGATGTGGTCAAATACCTTACTTTCGTTTTTTCCATTGAACATGAGTTGGACATCCCATTGTAATTAACAAATGTCGTTATATCTGGGTGATTGCCTGACACACTATCTGTATCCCCAGTGGTTGGTACGTGTGTGCTGTGGTGTATTAGATCAGGTCCACTCATTATTTATTTATTTAATTTGTTCAGCTGCAGTGTGTTTGTTTGTGTTTATGTTTGTGTTAGCCACGCCACACACCAGGAAATGACTGTACACATGCATCGTTAATGAAACGTTAAATCTAGTATGCTAACCAGTCTTAATAGTGTGATACTCTACAACACAAACTAAACAGTTCGTAAAATAATTGATTGTTATGAGACAGAGAACAATTATATTTCAAGTGTCAAAAGCGCTTAATATTTCGTTTTCATTATTATTTAAATTTGAACAAAGTTATCAAAAATAAATTTAACGTGCATCCAAATTATTTCGAAAATTCAAAAAAAACTTTGCTGATGAGTAAAATAATGTCAGGTGTCAAAATTGTTATATGAAGACGTACACTAGGTGTACCAGTTGATTTGTATAATGAACCACACTAGTCCGTTTAATATGAGCCTATTGGTATCTAAGCCGAATTCATGTGCCGCAGTTAGATTTGTTAAAGGAATATAGAACACTGACAGTGTTAACAAACGGTCAAAAAGAATAAGAAGAATTCTGCATTATCGATTACAGGTCTTTCCATACTGTTTACATAAGGAATTTTAATGTTTTCTTCACTTTAAGTGACTTCATTGTTTAAAAGTGCTTTTTGGTCAAGTTTACATGAGAAATCAAAGTCTCAACCTGTTTGATTGCAAGATGGGCGCTCTAACCCGTCCTTGTGACTTGGTCAGATACTACTTTGAAAAACCAAACGAATTTGAATTAACTCTTTTTTTTTTAAAATTTTGTAACCAATGATTAATTGAAATGTATAAAATAATTATTGTTGATGTCAACGAAGAGAATTAATTCGCAACATTAATGTCAATCTTGTTCAGCCATGTTTTGGCAAACATCCACTTGTATGCACATATTCTTTTCGTATTATTGGTTTACAAAATAAAAAAATAAAAATGTCATTGTCAATATTGGTCACCGAGTTGTTTAAGAGCCAGCAATGACAATAATTTTATTATCCTCATTATGTCTGCATCCCAAAAAGTTTAAGGCCATATAAGGTCTCACATTATTCGAATAAAACAATATTTGTTCAGTATCAATCGAATTTGTAATTGCTAAGTAAATTAACCAGTCATGACAAAGAAGGATATAAAAGCAGAACATAAAATTAGTCAAAATGAATTATTACCAAAGCCTGGAAACAGAGTAGTTATTGTGCATGCAATCCGGTTTATGGGTTGCTCGTTTCCAAATTTATCAGCTTAAGTCTCCAATTAGCGATTTGCCGGAGTGTTCGCTAATAACGAAAGTTTAATTGTTCTTCTCAGATTCCATTATGTGGGGGTAAACATAATTTTTGCTTTTAGTTACAAGAATAATATCATATGAAATAATTGAAGAAACAAGATATGACCAGGTTCTATATTTTCAGATTCGTTGGGAAAATAAGTATCATAATCTTAAAATAAATACTGAGAATCAACTACACTGTATTTTACAAACATTGTCTGCCCTGTCCAATGTTTTAAGCAAATGAAAACAGAAAATGATAGAAAACGAACACCAAACAAAGGTAATGGAGT
Organism: Chlamys rubida; assembly: GCA_032359455.1. Taxonomy (NCBI): domain Eukaryota; kingdom Metazoa; phylum Mollusca; class Bivalvia; order Pectinida; family Pectinidae; genus Chlamys; species Chlamys rubida. The sequence goes on from JAUMHH010194312.1 coordinate 7,096, forward strand.
CGAATTTAATCTTTTAAAGGAATGTGGTGTCTGATTGGACAATACGTCTCAGCCATATCCTCTAGTGTAACCGACCAGCCATTCGTCAATTGCATTCACCATTTTAGTGTGATATGAATAGCAGCCAAGTACTGCTCAGTCTAAGTACAGTCTCAGACCGTACTCCTCGTGACAGCCACGCGCTTCCCGCTCAGTGATCACTTGACAGTTAGCGTGATTCAATAAACATATAAACCCTTTAAGTACAATTTGAAAGCACAAACTCCAATGTCTTCACCTACATAGCACTCTTTATAGCATCGCTTCAAATCGTCCGTGTGCAGTAGAGACGAAGTGTGAACATCAACCTGTGCCAGGCATGGTGTGAACGCCGTGCTGTCGTGTGTTCCGAGGCTATTACAAGGCTTCAGTCGCTGTGTAAACCAAAGCATACCTTGTGCGGAATCGGTACATTCTTCCTCTGTGTACCATACTGACGTAAAAACTCAGCAGAAGTAGCTGCGACACTTGCTAAGTCACTTGTACTAGACGGGAGTACACGGCATACAGTATTTGCTGGTGATTTCGTTTTGGGAACTTTTACGAGCTTTTTTCTTTTCAAAACTTATTTATATTAATTTAACATTACATACCGGAACTGGCCTAGTTTATATTTCCGGAAACAGTTACATAAACATGCGTTTGACTTGCCAAGTTCTCATGTTATCGGTGTGTAAAGGAAAAGAAGAAATGTGATGTCCAAACCGTACTAGAGTACACCTACCCGACCAAGGATGTACGTACCGACTTCGCACTTGCTGTGCGTCCTCAGTTTAATTGGCTGTGCCTTATTTGGAAAATCTTCTGCTAAAAGGGTAAGTACAGTTTCCATGTGAGCTACTGTTTTTTATGTTTATTTTAAAAAGAAACGTTTTGATATTTTTTCGTGTTTTAATATTTTGTAACTACCCAATATGTGTCATTGCCCAGATATTTTAGGTATTTTTCTGGGAAATTTGACTTCTGATATTCCAAATGTTTCATTACATGGCATTTCTGGAGGTGGAAAGTGTCTGACTAGACACGCGAAAACTCCCCACTGACGTCCCGTACGGCATACTAACAGCCCACACAACATCCCAACCGTTCTGACGCTCAATGCCAAGTCATTTCCTGTACATAGCCACGTTTCAAATCGTCAACAGTACCACCAGGAATTCCTCAAGATAAAACTTTTAATTGTGTTGCCACTCCTCTTTGGCTCTTATCAGTCAATCTACGTCTTTGTAGCCTTATTTACTAAACAAATCCTTATTGTTCTGATTTTAGTTTCGGTATTGAGGTTTACCGTATGTGTATTTACTTTATTGCCATGAACGATAATAAAGTAACATCTTAGATTGACAGGGTGTATGTAAAAAGATCATTTATCGTGCCCGCTTACATGAATAAAACATATAGCTGAATGTAGGTCAAGCTGGACTGCCTTGTACTCAACAATTTTATGGTTATAGCGTGCTTCCTAATTTCGAACACTTTTGTATGGAAAGTCTCTTTATTGGCAAAGATTTATAATAACAGTTCTTCTATATATGGAACACCATTCTTGATTCAACCGATGTGTTAGCTGATACAACCAAGTCCGACACGGGATTGCGATAACTAGAAAATGATGATCAAAACTTTATTATCAGACAAATTGATTTTGGTAATTTTATATGTATAGATCTAACACGGTCACGTATTTCTGTGTGTATTTAAGGGAAATTGTCGTCTGGCACAACCACATGTGCAGCATTCTCTTTTTAATGCAATTTCCATTCCAGTTAGATGTGGCGTGGCATTCTCTCGTATCGATAGCACTTGGCGAAGTTTGGTGTTTTAACACTTCGTGTGAGTGAGTAAGCGAGATAAACAAAGCCCTAAGATCTGTCTGTCGCCCCAATACACCTACATGGCAAGGTGCTGAATGACTGATGCCTAGGCGCCAATACAGTGTACAGCAAAACATCGACCACTATATACTCTGGCAGAGTTACGTATCAAATCAAACTATCACTTTACTTTTTTATTATGTGTTTTGCGTGTGTCCTACACACAGTGTCAATATATGATTATGATGAATGTCATAGATACATGTTTCTCTGTATAACAGACTCTGAATATGTATGTTATTAAACTAGTGTTGTGTATAATGATATTTCATGCCAACGATATTTGAATCATTCTAACGCCAGCATTCTTACCGTACATGTGATTTTATAGGACACACGAACTGCCATAATACAGATCAAAGTGGCACTAGCATCGCATTCTATTTCCGTATCTGATATGTTATCATTAGACACACTGTATAATCAATATACGTCCAAAATACTATCAAAGAGCTAGAGCATTTTTATCTATATTTGCGAAAAAGTATTAACAAACGATTTCCCTTATTTAACCATTGACAAAATCCTGTTTGGTTACAGCTAACAGGCCAATGGTTTGGTCTGATATGGCTCATACATATCATACAGGCCCAAAGCGTCGGCTGTGTCTAAAGATACACTGGAAATAACAAAACTTGTAAAAGTGAAATAAAGCATCTGATGTATTGCAGTACATGTAGACACATCGTTTTAATTTTACCACTTCCATGAAGCTGAACAAAGGACAAGAAAGAAATTCAGGGGACCCCATATTGACCCCCTCCGACGTTAATGGGATACAGCTGGCCGGACAGTTTAACCTTTCACAGGACACTAGAGTATAAAGCTCATCATAAACCATAAGTGCACAACAATAGCGTGTGATTCACCTTGTCCTGAGTCAAAATAGTTTTCTTATTAGAGTATGCTAACTGACGTGTTGTTTGTTATTCGTGCTGACCGCCTCCTTTGTTCGTTTATAATATTAGTTAACAAAGCAATAACTCAGTGTCTCATTGGTTAATGTCACAATAAAACGGTGTTTGTGGACGTCCGGTCATGTCCTTGACCTTGACAACGGAACCGACACCTGCTCTCCGCACTTTCACATCCAATTAAGCACAATGCTGTCACCCAAGGGAGCATCAGAACTGTCAATCACAAGTGTATTTCCTCGATTATGAACGGCACCATCATCTCAATAATATCCATGTGACCGGATGTTGTTGCGAATAATAGTTTAGATATGTAAAGAAGTATTTCAAAATTATAAATAGATGTAAAATTCATCACCAAGCCATCAAATAATTGGAAAACTGGGCATGTTTATGTATTTCATGATCATTTACTTTCCATTCCTCAGTAAGGAAGTAAATATCAGCCGCCGCCGCTGATGCTTTCCTAGAGAGTTCAGTTGGTCTGTACATTGCTAAGCCGGGGTTTCCAACCTTTGCTGCATCAAAACTACGCTGGAAAAAAATTACAGACGATGAAATTTCCAAATTTGAGATATCGGTGTAAACCATTATGAAGCACAACTGCATTGTTACTTTGACTGTGGTGACATATACACTGGATTTGACGAGAGACGTAATTGTCTCAGCATCTTCACAACGCGCTTATTTTATTAGAGCCCCTATCAGCATCTTCCTCTTTTGTGAGAGTCTATATTGTATTTTGGTTTGTTTTCTTGTCTTCTAGGTTCTAATTGTTGTTCTCTCAGTTTATCTATCGATTTAAAATTTCGATTTTGCCCTCGCGTGTGGATGTGTAGTATATTTCATTTTTTCATTTGTTTCACTATAGAACTACTTGTAAAGAATAATATACAGAAACATTGTACATATTGATTTGGTACTATTTGTGAGGATAACTATAGCATCCTGTACTCAAACATGCAAAGAAACATTTGTTTTACTGATGTGAATTCATTATAAAACATATAAAGAATCAAATATAAAGGACTAAATCAGAACCATTTACAAAGAACTGATACGGAATTATTTTTGAAAGGAAATATATTAGCATTTGTGAAGAATATCAAGTATTTTTAAAAATGACATATGATAAACTTTAGAAATCCTTTTCATTATTAAATAATTCTAAAAATAAGTTACTGATATCCTGATGAAGGAAGCTGAACCTCAATTTACACTTTACTTTCACGGTTCTGTCTTCCTTTCATCAAGCATCGTCGTAAAGATAAAACAAACTTGTTTAAAATATGACGTACCTATTGCAATTTGAAATGAATAAAACCCAGCCACAGAAAATACATCATGTTTTTTTTGTTTGTTATCTGTCTGTTATTTATTTACTGTCTCGCCTCTGCGGGTCTCGTTCTTACGAAACTAAAACCTGATATTACGACCGTCTTAAAAGCTGTCGTCAATTTACTGCAATTGACCGTGCAGATTAAGAACGAGTCCTATATAACTCCTCCGTAGGTCTGCAGCCCGTTGTTCCTCGTGGCGTTCTTTTTACTCATATCGCAAACTTTAAAACTGGCAAAACGAATTATACATTAATGATATACGCTTGTGAAATTTTGACAAATTCGTTTACTTTCTCAAATTGAAAATGTCTATAATAATAACAACGAAGAAATGGCATAATCAGAAAAGGTTGCGAGAAACCAATATTTCACTTAACCAACAACAGACGGTTAAACATACGCGGGTTAAGTTTGGTGAGTTTGCATTAACTTCACTCTTTCTGATGTTCAAATTCTAGCATGTCTTTAATTAAACTGTGAAAAGTCCTTTTCGGTATCAGTGCAATAACATGGAACTGTCGCCAAGATAGCATTTTTAATGATGTAAATATGTATTTTAAGTTCAAACAAACCCATAAATTGCATAGATACATGGATTAGTGTGTCAACCACAAACATAGTTTTCCCTCACTTTGCAGGCTCTGGAATAATCCCACACGGCAGTTCGTGAATTCGTCTGTTACTAAAGTCGAGCAATTGACTTGTTTTACGTTTCTTTACCGAAAAAAAGACATTCTGACGTCAGGCTATTTTAGTAACTTTGAGATAGTAATCAACTTAAATGTAAACAAGGAATTGTTGTTTTGGTTTGCTAATTGGCAATGGTTTCGACATTGACCCATATAAGGTGACACTTCACAGAATTGCCATCCTTGTTTTCCAGTTGATGGTTTTTACTCTGAGTCAGATATGCCTTGGAAATCCGTCGCAGCATTTTGCCAAGAGAAACAATTACGTTACATGTTTAAGCCCCGGCTAACAATCTTGGTAAGTGGTCCACGTTGATAGGCTATATGCGTGTTCTTGTTTCGCCTCCTGAATACAATTATACCGTGTTACAGCGTGTGTAATGATATATAAACAACTATAGCGTAGGAGGGTGACATGAATAGCTCACGGTACAGTATATGGAATTCCGGATATTTCAATATTTCAGTATATCGCTCATATAAGCTTGATTTAGTTTTCAATTGTTCAAACTTTGAACTTGAAAATTTCCTCCATGATTAGTAAACTCCCCAATATCATATGTGTATCAAGGTCAACAATGGAATCTGAACAACATGTTAAAGTAAGAAATACAAGGGAATTTAGAGACAACCTTGTTTACACGGAGTCGCCAACTAAACAACATCAGTAAAACCAGGGATTCTAAGCAGTCAGTCATAAATCAAGAACGTAACTTAGAAACACTTAATAAACCTGAGGACAAGTAATTTCAAAACGGATTGAAAATATTACTAGTATAATCGATTTTTTGTTAGTTTCCGGCTGTAAATAGACAATCTTTCCCGCGTAGAAAATGGTTATTTATAAACTAGAAGTCAAAAATAACCCCAAGGAAATCCTTCATCATCATTAAAGTAAAATCGATTACCACCCAATACCATACTGTATGTGTAGACTGAAGGTCTGGGTACCGATGATCTAACATCCAGCGGATAATAAGTCGCGTGGTTTACTTTCACATCTGGGTACCGAGATTTACAATTGTATTTCCATCCAAATATCGCAATATTAACTCCGAAACGAAAAAAAAAGCCTCCTCGTTCTTTGGAGAACTATCATGCCAACAGGCTCCAGGACTGTTTCAACAATCTCAGACGATAATGTTTTTGAACTCGGTTTTTGAAAGCGGTGTTAGTCTACGGATTTATTTGATACCGTTACCGTAATTTTACCGTGTAACGGCAGCGGATTGAAGAAAAGACCTTCCTCCACGCAAGTATTTAACCGAAAGAATAACAAATGGTTGGACGCCGTCGTATTTTATATTTACCGACTACTACACTTTTTGTGTTTCCATAATATGATTTGTACATACATGTACATCTATACATATCAGTTGTAAAGTGATTTAAATATCGAGAATGTGTCAGTCACAAACGAAACGACAACAATGCGTACAGAAGTCTTAAATTTCATGTGTCTTTAGCCTGCTTTAGTACTACAATAGTCGCACATTCCCATATATCATTCTTTATTATATTTGGGTAGATGATACAAAAATACGCTGTGTTTAGAATCACGTCTGCCTACCACTACACCGTTCATATCACTGCTAGTTCAGTCTAGGCTACGATTCAATCCCTCCACGTCCTTGTTTTACTTCCCATAGGAAACACGTTATTGTCTGTGTAACAAGGGGATATCAAATATATAAAAAATGTAAAATGAATTATGAATATGTTTTTTTAGGAAAAGATTATATGAAGTGTTTAATAACTCGAGTCCAATTCGTTTTTAATATTGTTTGCAATATAACTATGTAACTGAGTAACTAACAAACATATGGACCATACGTCACTGTAGTGCTTTGATATAATACACTAGGATAATACTTGTCACGTGGGCTTCACTGTTTTGCTGATTTGTTGTGATCTATTTTCTATAATAGTGAATTTTCTAGTTTTACTTCATACCAATCACAGTTATAAACGTTGATCCCCAAACGTCCTTCGTTTGGACCGTTTCCGTCGTGCAGACATGGTAGAATGTGAAGTATTTACAGAACGTTTTATTTCAGCTATGTCAATTTAGGACGTCGAGGACATTATTGCACTCTACTTTTTTCGTGAAGGACATTTAGGTCATGAAAACTAGAGTGTACATATGAATAGTAAGGAAAAGTAGTTGTAAGCTTTCCGTCAAATGCAGTGAACATTCTTGGAATAAAATTCATATTTTTAGACTTCGTCATCAGCGCGTATTCGACCATTATTTCAGTGATTCCGATTTTCTATTTGCTTTGAAGTTTCTGCTCTCAGTTGGTATTGTTTGTCGACACCTCGCGTGCGTGGTACTCTCATGGAGTTATCAGATTGATATCATTCACGCTTGCTTTGCAGTACAAAACAAGTCAATTAACTGTAAACAAAAAAGGACAAGTTTCTAACACAGAACACCACATTCTGTTTGTCGTCTGATTGTTTTCAATATTTGTATACAGCGGTGCGCATGTGATAGTGAGATTAGCTTTTCGCAAACACCGATATAAAGAAATATGAGAAATAGTTGCTCGGAACTGTCCGTTTACATTTATATTTTTATCGAAAAACATTTATTATGATTATGTCATGTCAAACGTTGCCATGTTTGAACATCTTGTGATATATGTTATATAACATGTGTTTTATATTAAAAAACTGTTATATATTCACATTGAGATTTATATTCGATTTTTATAGAATTGATTCAGTAAACAGAATTTCGAATATAGATAACATGTTTCGAATATGAATGCCATGACTTTGAATACACACATGGCAAGTTTAACAGTATAAACCAGCCAACTTAAAACATTAATGGCGATATTTAGGCCATAAATGACCATATGATTAATAACAGCAAGGTTTGACACGTCATTTGATATCTTTATGGCACAATAATGTAATTACCCAGCAGAAATATTGCACTGTATCAGTACGTGTGTAGGGCCAGACCATCTCCGGCTAGTCCGATACTATTATTTTTTGTTTGGAAAATCAATAACAATTGTTTTAGGATTGAACACCTATTCACACAATAAGCTATTGGAGTGCTTTAAAATAAATCATCTAAAATTAGCTAAATAAAAACAAAAATTTAAAATCTCATGGCGGTAAGGATATTTGTAATTATTTCGTGTAGCGGACGTGCTTGTCAAATTTCAGTATACCATGTACAAAATGAGCTTCTGATGTAATTAAAAGAATAAACAGGTGTATTTACGTGTCATTTACGCCTCGTTATGTGTGCTCTTACATAAGAATAACTTTGTTCGACTGTTCCCTGTGGTTTTGTATCTCGGATAGGCGTCATCACAAAGCTATGCTTTAGGAAATAGATACTCTTCAATATTTCATTGGGATGTAAAAGCTTTTTACGCGTTTCCTTCGAAAAAAATACATTATTTGTATATATGTTCAAAATAATGGGAAAGGGGATGTTAGAGATACAGTTGATCTTACTGTACAGTACGGGCATCTCTCAGCATTTTATGACTAAGTATCTGAACAACAGGTTCCTGAACAACGACAGTCATATCACTGACGGATTCTGATTAATCAGGGGCAATGCGCTTTACAGATGTGTATCGGCTTAATATGTGGTAGACCGTTTTCATTATGAAGAAATAATTACGAATAATAGGAACCTTTTTCTTAAACTTAAAATTACTATTTATCATCACGAATATACAAAAATGTATATGATTTTTTCTTTAGGGGGGAGGGGGGATATCGATCTTTATTACCAACGTTATTGCACCCTAATAATTATAATTGATATAAGAAGTATATCTTTGAGCGTTAGAGTCACGATGCCTTTACTAACCATGACTTAAGGTACAAATTTCAGGTTTATGACATTAAATATTTCCACTGGGACAACACTACCTTGCCAATGTTTTGCTGATTTTATCGTCAATCGATGTCGGGTCTGTAATACAGATTGAAGTGTTGTGTACACCACCACGTATTACATCGGATGACACTTCCGGACGTACCTGTACTGGCTGTACCTGTACTGGCTGTACCTGTACTGGCTGTGTCGTACTCCCGGACGTACCTGTACTGGCTGTGTCGTACTCCCGGACGTACCTGTACTGGCTGTACCTGTACTGGCTGTGTCGTACTCCCGGACGTACCTGTACTGACTGTACCTGTACTGGCTGTGTCGTACTCCCGGACGTACATGTACTGGCTGTGTCGTACTCCCGGACTTACCTGTACTGGCTGTACCTGTACTGGCTGTGTCGTAGAAACGAGCAATGCGTGATTCGATGGCTGGACGGACAGTACATGTGGTCCGACCATGTGTACTGTCTGTCCTGTTGAATGCAGCAGAGTTGTGTAGGCAATCTGGGCTTCAGAACACAGTTTCCGCACTCTAACTGAACAAGTCAGGGGATAGGGGAGGGGGCGTCGGATCACCCTGGTAGTATTTCTAGATGATGTGTAGTGGGTGTTATAACAATTTCTGTAGCATTGAGAGAAAATAAACTGTGGGTGGACGGGCCACTCACACGTACTGGTCGGGGGGTTAAACTGCAGAGAGTGACAATGGAAAGTGTCGTGGGTGGATGGGGCGTCAGATGGCAATTTTACATTAGATTCTGTCAGTTGTGACACGGTACAAAGGTGTATTGGTATAGCCGCCTTATACTACCACATATATTCCTCCCCACACTTGTGCCGATTAAAACTCCAAGGACCCCATATTAAGACATTTCCTGATTTAGGAATGTTTAGCGCTGATTACTTATAGATCGTCCGTGCGATGAGTTTGAAGGGATATTTGCGACAGGATATTAACAGCGAATCTTAAAAGAAAGATGATTATTTCCTAATGAAAAAATCGTATCTATAATTTTAAAACAGCGGGAGGTCACCTAAAATGATGGTTTCAACTCCGTGTCGAAGGGGCAAATAAAAAAAGTCTTCATGTAGGGGGACATAGCTTTTGTTATTTCGATTTACAATAGTACACAGTAAAGTATTTTGATGCATTCATCTCTGATTTACCAATAACATTGAACCAATGACATGTAATGTACAATTCTTCAGGAAAGTTATTCATAATTATGTTGTAAGACATTATGACATTAATACCGAACACATGCTACTATACTAAGTAGCACCGGGTTTAATAATCCACTTTTCAAACTTTACCGCCTTTTCATGGTTTCATGAGATGTTTTTAATCTCTTCAGTTGTATGTTAACGTTATATGTTTATTCTCCAATGTTAAAATGCATTTTATTGACTTGCATTCTAGGTTTTTCAAGTAATTCGCCTTTGTAAAATGTTGATAATTAATGTAATTGGTAATATCCGTCTCAAAATCTTTCCAAAATAAAAAGCTGCTATGGTTGGACCCACCAAAATATTATGTCACCCTGTCCAATCCATCGGAGACTATTTATCATTAGCACGCAAGGTTCTTCATATATCTTCGCCGAAAGGATGACGTCATAGCCATGTTCGTTGTTTCTACCTGTACCATTATTGTTATCTTTACCAGATTCGAACCAATTAACGGTAGAAATGTTCCTTCTTGTTGCCAATCGGGCATACAATGAAAAGTTGGTGGTATCTTTAGGAGAGAAAGGATAAAGTCTCCGAGTGCAGCTGATGATGGTATCGCCACGAGATAGACACGTGCTCTCTTTTGAGTGTAACTGATTCCTGTATCACGTGATCGATAGTGTAATTGCACGCACTGGATTATGCATGCATATCTATATTACCTTAAGTCATCTGTACGGGGCAGTGAGACGTGTAATTGCTGTGCATGTCATGTCGTCTTGTTGTGTAAGCTGTCGTGTCGGTACCTATTACATACACGGGATCTAAGGATATGCTTGCAATGATTTTCGATCAGAAAATTATCATATTTCCGATCAAACAGAAGATTAATCATACTGATGGAAAACATGGATTTTTCGAGTAGACGTTAGCAGGTACCCGTGTCGGCTCTGACATGTAGCTTTAAGATTATATTTTCTAGGCAACACGAACCCACTCTTTACAGTGACACTTCTTTGAATTATTTATCATTTAGTAATTTGTATGTGTCTGCCAAAAGGTCTATACGTGCCACCTACATGTAACGTTTGGCCTCCCGGGCATTGGTTGGCATTACCGAATGTTCACCGGTATATTCCGGAAATGAACAGGCCACGCTATAACATATATCTTATAAAGAATATGTAGCTTGAAGGTAAACAACTCCACTGAATTACCGGAAGTAAGCACATTTCGTTCCTTATTATGAATAACCTCGGCGGCCTTATGTTGTCTGCCTGGTCTCACTTTATCCGACCCTGCCTAGATATAAGCTGGTTGGTAACGACGTATATATATTTATGCATGCATAAATTGTATTAAAATAAACCTGATGGACTTTTTCCCCACTGAGAATATTGTGTAATTATCAGTTTGCCAGTGATAAGAATGACATTGCAATCCGAAGACGGCATGATTGGCCCTTTCGATTGCTGTATAAATGACTGGCGACAGCGTTCATTTCACCCAAGAAGCTAATTTACCTAAGACCAATTTACATCTTTCCTTTCGATTTTCCTCCATTCATTGGTGATTTTGATTGGTGCCATTTCTGTGCCACTCAAACGTTTGATTAACCCTTATCTGGGGGTGGGTTCGAGTGCCGCAATATTGGTGCTGTTGAAACATCCATTACACTTTTGTGCGCTGAGCAGCGATGTTACTAGAACGTCAGAAACAACCGGATGTCCCGCAGACACGTAATTGCGGTCACAATTGTGCTGGCAAATGCCATCTGCTTAAGTCTCCTCTTGTTGTTTGATTCGTGCAGTGAAAGGGAAAAAAAATAAAAATTCATGAAGCAAAATACTTTTCGAATGATTGACGAATGGAAACCAAATACACAATTATTTAATAGGAAAAGAAAAACACACGAGCTCAACACGACAACCGAAAGACGTTGTAGAGTTTGTTGTAAATAATCATTAGATAATCCTGCTTTAAATCCCTACGGCGCATTCGCTTCCGGTGACTTATTAGCTCGACTTCGGGGGATGACACGTTCACTCAGCGCGCTAGAAGAGTGTAAACTTTACAAAGGGCACATGTCAAGAGAAGAGCGTTTTGTGAGAATGTAAAATCTTCAGGAGAGATTTTTTTAACAAAAAAGGTACTTCTAAGAAATTTATGTACGACTATCCCTGTTTAGATCGGAACTGTAGGCAAAAGGGCGCCATTCTAATTTACACTAACAGATGTAGTTTTGCTGTATATAATTCTGGCTTTGCATTCGGAGATAACACTTTCACATACATGTTAAAACTGTGATTACAGGGTGAGAAATAGGTCGTTGATACAGTTTTGTTAAATGTATTGTTTGTTGCTTAAAGGGAGAAGACGAATTTTAAGTTTTTAATTTGGGTCGAATCCATTTTGTAAATAAAAAATGTTTCAATCAGTAAAAGAAAAACAAAATAAAAACTACAAACTTTAAAAAATCTGCTCATCCTGACCAAGCTTTGTTACGTGCTTTTACGTGAGTTGAAGACTATGTGGTTTGGTCAACATGTGACACAGGTATCATCTTGATATTTTGTATTGTTGAATTGCTCTATACAATTTGTGCATTTGTTTAGGGTTTACGCTCTCACAGTACAGGTAATATACCAAAAGACCTATAGAGACATCATTGAGAGGAAAGGAGTAGCATCGCTAATGAAATTTACTGATGCTGATCAATTATGATCACTTAAATGTCCCCTAGGTAGAAACTATCCTCGTTAATCGCTTTTAATGACCCTACGTCCATGAACATAACATACACTATATATCACACCAGCGTATGAGTATGTGACAGATTGTTACTACTTATTAACGTACCAGCGTGTATACTCCAGTGTGTATACTCCAGCGTGTATACTCCAGCTTGTATACTCCAGCGTGTATACTCCAGTGTGTATCTATTGTATTGTCAAAACACTAGTTATACATTGGTTAAGGAAAGTCACGCGAACATAGGCACTCTTATGTCAGCAAGTCACTTTTCCCGCTCCTTCTATGACGCTCCATAATGATGTCAACCTAATGATGTCACATCAGTCATGTAGTAAACGTTGATGTCGTGATCTGTAACACTTCTGTTGAGTTGTCTTGTTTTAACTTTTTATACAAGTGCCGTTTGATGGTACCGAATCAAAATAATTACAGTTTCCTGCTTTTCATATCAAATGTGCTTCGAAACGTCGGCCATAAATATTACATCTCTGATTGAAACTGTAGCCATACGCAAGATCTATCTATTGGTTACAGTAATCCGCTGGAGAGAGAAGACAGCACAGACGCCGTTAAGTTAGTGAAGCAAATGTTGTGTCCAAACATGCAGCAAACACACTAATTGTAGTTCGGCTCTCCACATTGGAGGTAGTGGCTGTTTTAGATATACTCAATTGGTATCGTGGTACAAAACTTCAAAACATTCTATGGCAAGACACATATGTCATAAAATGTCGACTTGTGTATTTCTTAAATCTGTTTCGCATAGACTTATACTTTCTATTAAAGTTTATAAGGATCGTTTTTTAATATAATTGGCAAAAACTTTATTTACGCTTATGCTCACCATTTAAGATGGATTCTCGGTGATTCTCGGTGTTAATAGCATCGTCATCATTTTTTGCTTTGTGTAAGTGATGCATTACACGTAACTAGACATTATTTTTTCAGTAGGGTTTTTGAAGCAATATTTTTGAGTTAAGATACACTCGAAATTTCCTTCAGAAGGGTTTACCGGGACCATGCAGTTTTTTTAGGTCTATTTTAAAACCTCGATATGTAGAGAATGCCTAATCTCTAAGCTATCAAATAGAACCCATGACCGCGTGACAGGTGATAGCTATTCGACTTTATGTTAAATTTACGATAGTTACTGGTCCTGAGGTCAGACATTGTTCGGAATAGTTTTTATTTTGTCTGGCAAATATCGTTAAAATTAGTTTTTCTACGTCAGCATCAATGGATAGTTGAGAATGTGCTTCCTACCTAAAATATCTATATTGGTACATATCTATCAGACAATAAAATATTGCCAAATAACAGCAGTAACCCGTCTTTAATTTGTATTCAAAGAAATAATTCAACAAAAAATATATCAATTAACACAGTTGTATCCAACTCCATTTGGTACAGTTCGATCTGTATTGATCTGTTCTAAATGAGATCGCAGCTATACTGTCACTCATGTTGATCCTATGAAACCCGGCTTGTCGTGCAGACACAGTCGTTATTTTATTGTTGGAAACTGACAGTAAAGTATTTGAGGTAAGTCCGGGAACCTATTTGTGTTTCTTACTGATGTTCTAGAAGCCGAAAGCTGGTTAACTAATTCTGAGGCTTTGTTTCGTATTCAAATACATGGATGTCTGTTTTGACATTGGAAACCTGTCAATGTTGTGCGATTATATCCGATTAAGCGAGCTTTGGCCTGCCGACTTGAAAATCAGTTTTCTTGTCCATTCCGTGCCATTAGTGTCATAAGATCAAAATACATCATTACGATTTGTTTAAAACATTAGATGCTTGATATTTCCCTTACCAGGGATACTTGTCTTGTTCTGTTTGCTAGAGAATAGTTCAAGATCAATGTTCACATCATTTCTGCATAACATATATCGAATTTTGCTGAATTGAATTACTCACTAGGTTTTAACTTCTAACAGATACTTTTTTGTAAACTTTTATGAAATAATCCGTCATTTGTATTATATTGATCTAGGAATACATGTTTAACCAGAGGCTTAATGTTTTCCAGGAGCCTCGTTTTCGCAATGTGGTTCTATTTGAAATGTCAATATGAAGATTTCAGCGATAAACTTCCTTAAGTAGTACTTACAGAGCACATTAAAGAATACGAATATCGTAAAGGGAAATGTAAAAATGTCTCTTTAAAGCCAAAATCTGGCCTAATCAAGAACCATATAGTCAACTTGTTTCCATTATGTATGTTTCTATGTGATTTAAACATGTTTAATTCTAAAGCATGTGTATTTCGAACGGAAATGTCGTTAATTGTATGGTTTTATTGTAGAATTATTCTGATTTACAATTAAATAACATTTAAATGGTGTTTTGTCAGGTATTATGTACTTTAAATACGAAAGTCAATGAAACATTAAACAAAATTTAGACACCCTTCCTTTGCTATGACAGTTTCACAGGAATTAATGTCGGGAAAAAAGTGATACAAACTATATAACTGAACTGACATAAACTACAGAAGTTGTTGTAAGTAAAGTCTTACATTGGTACAGTGTAGCTTTTCCCCCGGACCGTTCCCGGGGTGGAAAAGCCATCAGGGAGTTTCGGACAGCAGACTCTGGGGAGTTGTACAAGACATCACTCCGCAGTCATTTTGTCTGAATTTCGCTACATTGTTAACAGAAGACGGACATTCTGGTAGACCACGTGGGTAGACATGCCAGATGCCTGTTTTGTTCACAACCCAAGTTCGTGCTGTTAGATGGCTCTTTGCAATATTGATGCAAATTTTGTAAATGTTTTATGAAAAGTATCCGATAGTACGGAACACAGGGTGGGAAAACCTTAGTATGGCTAAACCAAGCACATCGTATCAGATTTATTAGTTGTCCCGTTTATTATACAAAATAAATTGATTGACCCAACTCCATGTATGACATTTTGTTAGTTTTATGTGTACCCCCTACTGAGCCCCGTATCATCGTGATAGCTATTGACGTGTTATTCTGTTTAAAGACTCTTGAAAAGTACAAATCGTGTTATAAAAATTAATTACTATGTTGCAGATAAACGAACAGACGCATACAGTGTTACCCGATAATTGATTTCTGCATTAAACACATCGTTAAAGGGACTTTACGGGGGGATTACGGAATACGAGCAAGTCGGCAAGTAGTATATTGCACTTCAACACTAGTGTTATAACTTTCGTTATTCTCAGTTACAGCAAATCGACAACCAAGTATATATGGCATTTACGATTAATTAGTTTAGATGTGTAGTATACAGAATACAAAATACCAAATTAGGCCGATGCAAATTCAATACAGCCATAGGATGTAATTCATTTAAGCCGTGCAACGTGACTTACAGTACATTGTTTGGTAATGCCACATGGCTAAGCCTTACACGAAATTGCCCTTACAATTCAACACTCTCTTAAGCACAAAATCCAGACGTGTAACAATTCTATGTGTCCAAATAGAACGCCAATAGCAGTGCAACAACCATGTGTTTATCATTTGAAATATGCGCGAAATCTGCAAATTGTAACAAGACAGGGTCACAGACGACAGTAAAGGGTCACAGACGACAGTAAAGGGTCACAGACGACAGTAAAGGGTCACAGACGACAGTAAAGGGTCACAGACGACAG
>JAUMHH010194313.1:0-13874 GCA_032359455.1 Chlamys rubida
TACAAATATACCCATAGACAGCGCAATACACTATACAAATATACCCATAGACAGCGCAATACACTATACAAATATACTCCCATAGACAGCGCAATACACTATGCAAATATACTCCCATAGACAGCACAATACAATATACAAATATACCCCCATATACAGCGCAATACAGCATACAAATGTACTCCCTTAGACAGCGCAATACACAATACAAATATACCCCCTTAGACAGCGCAATACAATATACAAATATACCCCCATAGACAGCGAAATACAGTATACAAATATACCCCCATAGACAGCGAAATACGCTATACAAATATACTCCCATAGACAGCGCAATACACAATACAAATATACCCCCATAGACAGCGAAATACAGTATACAAATATACCCCCATAGACAACGCAATACAGTATACAAATATACAAATATACCCCCATAGACAGCGCAATACACTATACAAATATACTCCAATAGACAGCACAATACAATATACAAATATACCCCCATAGACAGCACAATACAATATACAAATGTACCCATAGACAGCGTAATACACTATACAAATATACTCCCATAGACAGCGCAATACACTATACAAATATACCCATAGACAGCACAATACAATATACAATTATACCCCCATAGACAGCACAATACACTATACAAATATACTCCCAAGACAGCACAATACACTATACAAATGTACCCATAGACAGTACAAACCAATTAACATTGGCAGTTACTGCAAAACAATATATTGACATATCTTCAAATATAGCAAAATAAACTTTCCCATTGTGTCTCCAAATAATACTACATACTTGTTTTCACCTCGTAAGGAAGTGAAATCGTCTTACATGCTTCAGGTATCAGATGGTTCCTCCTGTCAGTAACAGAGACAATATAACTTCTTCTTTGACTGCGTTTTAACCTGTCCGCATAACCTGCATCCTTGGACAACGATTTCACTTCAGTTTCTGCTTAAAACTTCCGTACAGCTCACCGCTAGAATACCAGATGTCTCCAACGAAAAGTGATTACCGGCTTTTGAGACAC
Organism: Chlamys rubida; assembly: GCA_032359455.1. NCBI lineage: Eukaryota > Metazoa > Mollusca > Bivalvia > Pectinida > Pectinidae > Chlamys > Chlamys rubida. The sequence goes on from JAUMHH010194313.1 coordinate 1,061, forward strand.
CTCTCTCTTGCACTTACTAGTCTGTAAGTTCCGTCACTGTTTTATCACTGTAATGTAGTACCCTTTCCGTATCGGGAGTAGACCTAGTGATATATGTGTTGGAGCCTCCTATTATAATGGTCTGTGTACACAGCCCCCCACTCTCACTTGCGATAAGGTCAACAGACGTCAACATGCTAATTCGTAGGTTTGCTCACCAATATAAGTATATGGTCCCGTCAAGTAGGTTTACCATGTCAAGTTCGCCGGGTGACATGCTTAAATGTTCTCATCAACTCTATACAAACCATTTTTGGAATAGTTCATTAGCATGTGAACCTCGGTACAAGTCAATACAAACGGCAAGCTAAATAAAACAGGATTAGAAATAATGATTATTGAAAGAAAATAAAAGTTTGTATTACAAATCTTTACTGGTGACGTCATTCGAACTTTGCGTAAGTATTTATTTTTTGTACTTTTCTGCATTTTTATGATCACCCCGATCTTGACATTTCTCGGTATTAGCGCGATTATTTGAAATAGAGTATTAGATTGTTAGTAACACACTCAACAATCCTATATACCCTGATAAAACAGTCTGTTGCTGTGTTAATTACGTATTTGGTTAGAACGTATGCTACTAAGGTACTGACCTTGGAATTATCGAAAGGCACAAGGTTTGTAATGGTCAGGGAAGCATTGATAAGGGTCATAATGTCGCTGGTAAGGGCCATTATAGCGTTAGTAAGGGTCGATAAGGGTCAATATGGCGTTGGTTATTGTCAAGGAAGCGTTGCAGATGACTAATTAAACATTGATAAAGGAGAAATCGTTGAAGGACAATGCCAGGAAGATTTTATTAAATACACAGATATACATCTTACATAATACATCTTACATAATATATCTTACATAATACATCTTACATAATACATTTCAAATATGTTTCGCTGAATCCACGCTGTCGTGAAGGCAGCGGAATGCTATGTTGTTAACGGTTTTTCAAATGTCAGGCAGATACTCGACGACGCCTTCATTCTCCGAATGTATAGATGTCGGTTTCTCCTTCCGCATTATTTCCGGTAAAATCCTATTTGGTTTGTATCAATATTTTCTTTTAATCCCCATCCTTTCAAGCTCACTCTATAATAGGGAACTTGTAGTCGTGCATGTAGGCATATTGAATGAGGCTTACAAAAATTGAGATAGCGAAATAATCTGTCTCATTGAAAAGTAAATCCACAGGAATCACATCCCCTACACCCGTCCAATTCATCCTTCTGTGTGGTTTTGGTGTAACCTGTGTGAAGTGAAGAATGTAAGAGTGTGTCGATGAATGACAGCACAAGGTAGCGTTCCGCGTACTAGTTATTTCGTATCGGTTTGTAAATAAAATGTACGTATACTTATAGCGATGGAAAGCCTGGACCATGTGTACTTGACCCCGGACAGTACCTAATACGTCTATTCTGTCTACCTGGTACCACAGGTGTCACACGACCTGGGGCAGTACTCAGCACATCCTAACTACTTGATACGAAAGGTATCGAAACATGGCATTCAACAATGAAAACATGTAATGTGTGCAATAAACACATGTTATATTGCTAATCCTTTGGTTATTAGAAAATATTTTGGCTGTTGGGGCAGTACGCATATGTCTCTATCTAACGCAACCGATGTAATGTTTACGTTGTACTTCCTACTCGTAACAGTGCAGACAGACATCAGATAAATACATAGTGTGACGTATATAATGTAACGTTCTTACAACTCTTATCTGGATGTTATATTTACTTTGAAACATTACTCATGATTTCCTCGATTAATGTTGAGTTTGCTTGCCGAAAACTCCAACCGAAGAATAAGGGTGGTCAATTATACATTGAAATGCTTTCAGTTGGCATTCATAGTCATTATGAATGCCAAGTGGACCAAATTAATTTATGCACGAAGAATGTTAGCGCTTCATTGAATTTGTCCTTTTCGAGAAGGCTTACTATTGAATTTGTCCTCGCTGAATTGGCTAACTCGGCGCTTCGTTGAATTTACCGTTGTCCCGTTGGCATTCACATTTACTATGAATACTAAATGAAAACACTTACCATTTTTGAAGCAGTAAATCAAAATTAGTTATCAAAATTCAGAATATATTTCAAGAAAGTATATGTGTCGTGTATGCTTGTTTATTTGATAAAACAGCCGACTTCCAGGGAGGATCAGTGGTACATGTATGACACAACAACATGATGACGTTACAACATATGGACTGATATTAATGACATCTGCATGTGAAAGTACATGTATTCTGTTGCCGCAATGTAATAAACTGGTAGATAAAAATGACGTTATGTACCGCAAAATAAATTTCGTTACTGATTCAATTCGAAAATTGGGTTTAAGCAGTCCTGATCTAACTATGTGATTAAATATTCTGTATCACACACCTGTATATGAAGGTCTAACTATGTGATAAAATATTCTGCAACACACACCTGTGTATGAAGGTATGTGTATTATAGGGTACTTGTCAGTATATCAAGATTAAATCTCTGTTTGATAGATTAAACGCATATCTTAAATATTCAACTGATCATCATACAACGAGATTTTAAACGATACGCCGTGAATATTTTATCACAGTCAATACAGATTCAGATAAAGTTGTTTCACCTCATCATTCTGTCAACACAGACGGACAAAAGTTCACATATCTAGTCGATAGAAGATAATATGTTACCCTAATAACTGGAAGTATTTTTGTCGGTAACTTTTATCTGTATATGCCACATTGTGTACATATGTGTATCTCCTGTCTATATATAGGTGATCCATATAATTTTCAGAGCATACAGGTAATCGTATGATTATATTTCTGGAGATAGCTTTATATATGTTGTAAATTTGTTTTCAAATCCTATTTCAACAATTATGCATTGCATCATGTTATATTTTAAACGCGAAAAAGAAATGATTTTTTTTTTATGAATGGTTGTATTTTAATATTCCATATACTATTGTTATATTTCTATTTTCTATCTTTGTATGTAACCTAATGCGTATATTCCTTTGTCATGTCTTTGTATCAATGGTAATGTTTCAACACCATGCCTTTGTAGTTCTCCTTATGAATTTTCTATTTCCTATGCCTTCATGTGATTCTACATTTACTATGGGTGTATTATTAAATGTAAAAATTAGGCCAACCATACAGACATAATGGTAAAATGTGGGCCTAACCATTAGGTAATACACACACACGAGTGTAAAAATATAATCAGTAGGTCAACTGCATTGCCATAAGGTCTTCATTTAGGTTACACACACAGGCTTGAAAAAAAAAAAAAATATTAAGTATAAATGACCAATTGGATTCATATTTTTGTAATCCGTCTGTGCAGGTGATCTAATGCAACTGCGTCAATTCATACAAACACGGAAAAGAAGATATACCAAAACAGAGGGGGGAAATTGAGGGTCCTTATAAAAACAAGGGTAGTCTGGAAGAGAAATGGATCCTGCTCCACATGTGGGCAGACATCGTGATGTCTCCTGTCAAATCCAGGAAAGTGTGTCGGTGACAATCTACTGAAGAGACAAGCATGGCAATAATGAAGACAGCTTTTAATGACAGCCGTTAAAGATTGAATCCTCGACGGTGAAACACTGGTCAAACTTAACACCAAATCACGGTTACAGCTAGGGCACGTTCTGAAGTAGCCAATCAATTGTGAGAATCAAGTGTGAGGTTAAGACAGGGCTGGCATGGCGATGTCGAGGACAGTTAAAGATCTTGAAACACTAATATCACGTTTGTAACAGAGAGGTGAGGTGACCATTGTGTGTTATTGTCATAGTATATGTTGTTGTCAAAATATGACACTGAACGATGGATGACGCGTCTGCGATATGGTTAATTTAAGGACAATGTATCTTCATTATATATGAAAGAGAAAATTAACCATCCTAATGATATTTTAAGTGTTGCATTCACTTACAATGCTCTTGAATAGATCTCGAAGCAAAAAATAGAAATGATGGGTAGTCTCTCATGGAATACAGACAGGTTGTCTATACATTTAACCAAACTGTTGTCAACAACAGCAATAGTCGGTGTCTTTTTTATAAAAATGCTGTTACACTGTTTTTATTGTTAGTATTTGGTTTTCGTATTTGGACAGGAAGGATTGAAATATGAAATTTCGGTGAGATCGGCACGAGAACTGGGGTGCACTATATATGTACAGGGATCGAAATACTTACCCGCTAATATAACATATTTCGTTAAAGATACAGATTTAATGTTCTCTGGGGGTTGATTTGATTATCATACGTTGATACCCACACCACTTCTGCCATCAGGTAAGGAACTGATCAAGACTTACGACGTCATACTTATACTTGTGATGTCATAAATCACGACGATCGGAGACTGAAAATGCATGCGCACGAAAAGGGCGATTCAATTGGAATATTTGAATGCTAAACCTAAGAGTAAAGTCCCCAAACTAACAATTTAAATATGAAAATAATGCTTATCAAATTTCGTAAATTTCGTACATGTGTTTTTCAAATTTTATAGAAAAATAGATTCTTTTTAGAGAAAATAAACTTTTCAAGTACATGATAACCTACGACTATAAGAAACCTTTCCAATACAAGCTGTGCCATTGCCCTGGTTGTTTTTCTGGTTCCATGGGTAATGCCGGTTGCGTTATTTCCGTTTGACCTTGGTGATATACAAAGGTAGCCGGGATACGACCGGAGATGAAAGGATTACGACAGTGTTGTAGCCTGATTACAGACGGGTCACGCTCATGTGGAATTGTTACCAATATATCGTCACCAGACAGTAAATAATATATAAAATAACCCTTCCAATACATAATTTGACAGTACGCATGCGTAACTATTGCCAAGGCCAGTTTGGTGTAGTAACATGTTAATTAGCGTTCTGTATGCAATCACTCTACAACTTGGGCATCGAAGTAGGTTATCTGTCAGAAGACTTGGATGTATAGACTAGGAGAAACGGAAGAAGGTTTCTACATTTAGATTGGCCATTTCACGCTGTATTTCGCGCGGCCGAGGACCGTCTTCTGGACATAGTCATAGCGATGAATAACCACGCCTCCGTAATACAAAACTGGCCAAAGCCCAAATATCAGAGTGATGCTGTGTATTTACGTAGGAATTAATTGTTATTCCTCATTAACGAACAAAATATTGACCTTGCTGTTTTAAATTGTTATTCTGCTGCATTGCTTCCAAGAAAATAATAGTTTTTGAAAAATAGTGTTTTATCATGTTTTTGAGTTATAGTGATTGTGTAACATGCTGTGGCCTCCGTGCATGGTGTGGCCGCACTGGTGAACACATGTAATACAGTTAAAATGTATCGCTGTCAGTTTTTCACACCTTCACTTTCTCATGGCTGTTACGCCATGTAGCCACGAGGAAGACAGATTGGGTGTGAATCCGGCCCATTTCGAATTTCATAACTTCGTTTGACTGAACAACTCTGAATTGCCGGGACTGACGCGTGACGAGTTATTCTAAACATGTATATGACTTTGAATGTTTATGTTTATATATATAATGTAAATTCAAAACTGTTAACAAGGAAGTTTTTGACTGCCATAATGTCTCTTTCGTGTAAAAAGTTTGAACAAATCTGAATAACAAGAATATAGGCCATACAGGGCCATACAGTTATCGCAAAGGCCAATAAACACAATCAAGTCATACTACGTCATACGGAAGTCTTAACGGCCAACAGACAGAAATATATCATACTCGGTCATACGGTAGTCTTAATGGCCACATAACACAGTAAGATCATACAGGGTCATACGGTAGTCTTAAAGGTCACATAACACAGTAAGATCATACAGGGCCATACGGTAGTCTTAACGACCACATAACACAGTAAGATCATACAGGGCCTTACGGTAGTCTCTACGGCCCCCTAACACAGTGAGATCATACAGCGCCATACGGTAGTCTTCTTAACGGCCACCTAACACAGTAAGACCATAGGGGACCATAGGGTAGACTTAATGGCCACCTAACACAGTAAGATCATACAGGACCAAATGGTAGTCTTAAAAGCCACATAACACAGTAGGATCATACAGGGCCATACGGTAGTCTTAACGGCCACCTAACACAGTAAGATCATACAGGGTCATACGGTAGTCTTTACGGCCACCTAACCCGGTAAGATCATACAGGGCCATACGGTAGTCTCTACGGCCAACTAACACAGTACGACCATAGGGGACCATAGGGTAGACTTAATGGCAACCTAACACAGTAAGATCATACAGGACCAAATGGTAGTCTTAAAAGCCACCTGACACAGTAGGATCATACAGGGCCATACGGTAGTCGTAATGACCACCTAACACAGTAAGATCATACAGGGCCATACGGTAGTCTTAACGACCACCTAACACAGTAAGATCATACAGGGCCATACGGTAGTTGTAACGGCCACCTAACACAGTAAGATCATACAGGGTCATACGGTAGTCTTAACGACCACCTAACACAGTAAGATCATACAGGGCCATGCGGTAGTTGTAACGACCACCTAACACAGTAAGATCATACAGGGCCATACGGTAGTTGTAACGACCACCTAACACAGTAAGATCATACAGGGTCATACGGTAGTTGTAACGGCCACCTAAGACAATAAGATCATACAGAGATATACGGTAGTCTGAATGACCACCTAACACAGTAAAAGCATACAGGACCATACGTTAGTTTTGACGGCCACCTGACACAATAAGATTAGTTATGGCCATGCAGTAGTCTTCACGGTCCATCAATACAGGAATGGCACACAGAACAACATAATTAGGCCGTACATTTTCACATGGCAGTCTTAACAACCCACCAAAACAATAAATAGGGTCATACAGGGTCACACTGTAGTCAGTACAGTGTCAGGTCAGGATTACACGGTAGAAATTTGATACATAATAGGCTTGTTAAGCGACATACAAAAGAAACCCAGAACTGGTAGAAGTAGAATGCGAAAACCTCCAAGCAAAGGACACATAACGAAAAAGAAAATGCAGCAAAGCTGCTGGACACCAGCTCTTTTGATGAAATCACGTACTGACAGTCCAACAACAACGGGGAACAGATCCTGCATACTTGAATTTATATTTCGTATATCAATGGCATTAATTTTAACGTTCAGAATATTCTGTCACGTTCAATATCCTCACATGTTGCACTGTTGTTACTCAGTATATCTTCTGAGGGTTTAGACATATCGCAATATTTAAAAATGTTTTATTTGATAATACACTTTTGGATAAAAACTGTCTTCCGGGTTAAATTGTCAATCGTAGCCCCTCTTTAATTGCATAATACATGAAATGTTAATATTTGGTTGAGGATACTTTACAAAGAAGTCCAATATAACCTTTCGAGAAACATTTTGTCACAACGCTGGTTTTTTGTTTGTTATCACATATTCGTTTTATACGAGTGAATACTTGTATCGTCTATAACGGGAAAACCATTAAATTTCCTATTTATTACATTTTTTTCACGTCCCGCGAATGTAAATACCATAATGGATATTGCATAGGTGGAACCAAATAACCACTTATTCTGTCGTCGCTTCATCTAAACTTAAAGCTGAAAATCTACGCAGTGAATAGAATGTACCGTTTTGATTGGACAATATTAAGGATGATATCTTCCCATGTGAAGATAGAATATTTCGTATATCGTCACTTAATTGAAAATATGTTTTATCAAATAAAAATGGAGAAGTAATGATCTTTCACTAGTATAATGTTATGAACACGGATATCGAGGGGGTTTGCTCTCCTATTTTCGTAGTTAGTATGCGGCCTCGATTTCCCAAAAGGGAAGCACCGGAAGTGGACAAAGTGTTTACAGATCAAACCCATGCGACGCTTAGGGGTTTAAAAAAACTGTTTATACAAAGGGCCCGAATAAGAAAAGATGCAAATATGATCATTCCCCGAACACGTTCATGTAAATTTTCAACAAACACTATATGGAAGCCATGCAAGAGCTCTACAGGAGCAAGCGTTTCGTTCACCACATATTTCTTCCATAACATATTTTAATATCCATAGTAACTGAATTCAAACGCTGTAACAGACAATAGGACATACATATTCTCAGGATGTAAAACATCTAAACATCCGCTTTTGTTACAATACCAGAAATTAAAACAATGCATTAAAAAGGTATACCCCGTGTGTTGTTAAATATCCAGTAGGTAAATGCTGCCTAATTAAACTGTCGTTATCATTGCATCCAGGTGAAAGGATGTTTAATCATTCTTTCAGGATAGTCTTGAACAAACAAATAATTCCATGATGTTGGACAAGTGACAGAAAAGTCCATGTTGTTAATCCAGTGTGTAAGTGCTACAGTAAATAAAAGTAGCCTAACATGTGTTGTTGAGCATATAAATTGAAGTTTAATTTCATATTTACGATGGTATGTAAAACTGTCGCCTTAAATATGCTCTTTGATGTGATACCATCATCATGTAAGAGATATAAAATCAATGGTTCGTTGTGTTGCAGACCATCATGTAAGAGGTATATAATCAATGGTTCGTTGTGTTGCAGACCATCATGTAAGAATCCTCCAGTTACAGTTTGTTTACAAATGTAGTAGTGATGCTTCACTGGATGTGTATGCCTACGAATGTGTATTTCGAATGGAATTATTTTCCTTTCATTCGTATACAATTATTTGATTTTTCCAAACATCGTTGATGGTGTTGTTTACTCTTTCAAATTCCTCCTTCCACCTGTCTCAGAGACCCTTTAATTTAGACAGCTTATGGTGAATCTAATCAGGCGAACTTTCTTCCGCACGCGTGCATCATGGTGATAAAACAAGATACGGCATAGGAACGGGCGTGTTTACTTTAAACCGGACTTACTGACCATTGCTGGTCATTACTCTAGCTCAAGGATTCATTTAGTACGCTATGTTGACATACGCAATAAGACACTGTATAGAGAGCTGAGCAATTTCATCTTTTTAATGATAACAGATGTATCTGATAGATCGATAGAGCATCTAACGGAATTTATAAAATGAGGTCAACCGTGTTTAACCGAGGCCAGATCGGCGTGTTTTGAGCGATGTTGACGTATACAGTGTATCCATGTCGGCTAAATGATGAGGTCAACTTGATAAGACACGGACCCCATCATTTTGGATTTCCGACGACATTTCTCAAGTTTCAGCTAACATTTGAGGAATTTGGGCTGTCATGCCTATCATTGTAGAGGTCAGGCGAACTATGTTGTTGATATTTACATTATACACAGAGTGTTATAAATCGCCTCTGGATAGTCCGTTTATGTATAGATAATGTCGCACAGACTGAAAATGTCAGTTTCAAAATACAGCCCTTCCATAATGAAATATGCTTTGTCCTTTGAGTTGTTTACAACTAAGCCAGCTTCACAAAACTAAAATCAAATTTAAAACCTGAAAAACATAAGTAGTTTCCAGTGACTGCATTTTAATATAGAACTTCTTGCAAAATTAGAATGCAATTAAAGTTATAATTTTTTGAAAGGGAAAACTACTCAAATTAATTCTTTTCTTAAACCCTAAATGTTAACTTCGTTAATTAATCGATGTCTGTTTGTTTCTGATTTTTCTGACATAATTTACTAATTCAATTTATATTTATACTCAATTTGAGATATTTGATGTAATATCAAACGAGAGCTGACACTTTATAAGTTTACATCTTTTTCTTTATCCACAATCAATTTACATTAAACATGTCAACAACTGGTAGCTTTCTAAGGTTATGGTTGAATGAGCATTTAGTTTTGTTTACTTTGTTGTAAAATGTGATGAAATTGTAAATGTAATTTATTCGCTCGCCTCTAGGACATTTCGCCTTCCAATACTGTGTGAATAGACCAAACTCCCATAACTGGTGGTGTCATGAACGAACAATAATTCGTAGAAACATACATCGCAATGTAAACTTACAAAGACATCAGTACAAAGGGCTTTCAGTAATGTCTTAGATAGAGGACAACATACATAAGTACGAGGCGACATCAGTACTACAGGAATAGACTGACAACAGACAAAATACACTGTACAAGCTGACATCAGTTTCATTAGAGACAGAATGACAACAGACAAAATACATCAGTACAAGCCGACATCAGTATCATCAGAGACAGAATGACAACAGACAAAATACATCAGTACAAGCCGACATCAGTATCATTAGAGACAGAATGACAACAGACAAAATACACAGTTCAATCCGACATCAGTAGCATTAGAGACAGAATGACAACAGACAACATACACAGTTCAATCCGACATCAGTAGCATTAGAGACAGAATGACAACAGACAAAATACATTGTACAAGACGCAGTCATTATCATTAAAGACAAAGTGACAAAAACACAATACTAGTACACATCAACAGTATCGTCAGGAACTATTAACTGACAACAGACAAAATACTAGTACACATCAACAGTATCGTCAGGAACTATTAACTGACAACAGACAAAATACTAGTACACATCAAAAGTATCGTCAGGAACTATTAACTGACAACAGACAAAATACTAGTACACATCTACAGTATCGTCAGGAACTATTTGACAGGGCGCCCAATAAGAAAAGCAGTATCAGTAGAAAGAGTTGCTGTTGTTTGTTGACAACAAGACTTGCTTTGTGTTTACAGATAAGTTATATCAACAAAGGTACGGTCATCGAAATGGCGAATTGCCATGGAAACGACACCCATGTATTGCGGTAACAACGTATGAAACGGTATGAAGATGACATTATGGCGATAATGAGAGTAGGGAGGGGGTATTATAGATCACTTTGTGGACAAAAGCAATATCATCACATTAAGTTAAGTGGAAGACAATGACGGATTCATAACCTTTTCGGATACTCTCAATGTCCAGGGACAAATACTACTATCAAACTTAGTTTACCAAAAACTACATACACACAGATTAGTATCAAGCTTTCAATTCGCATCACCAACGACATCAAGATGTTGGGGTGGCACGAATACAACCAGACTGGCCAAAGAAATCGAAGTGAAAAGGGCAACAAAAGCAAAGTTCCCTACTCGAAAGGGACTACTGCAGCAATGGACAGTACTTCCGTCAGCACCCTGATGGGACCGTTGACTATACACACGGCAAAATAAACACTACTACCTGAAACCCGCATACACATTGTGAATAATCGTACATTGGACACACAGATATGAATATATCGTGTACCACGTAGAAGTATATCACAAGTATGACACATTAAAGCTTACCATGGTACACTATGGAACATTAAGGTAAACAAATGTCCACCCGGTATCGGTCTTCGGATCACAAACGATTATTATGAGAGATTTAAATACTCATTCTTAATGGCTTGAAGACATAAAACAGCATAATACAGGGATAGGATCGTCGACTAAATTCAGTACCGTCTCGATAATGGACGCGTCGTAGAACAGTCATACACAATTATAAATATCTTAAATAAACAAAAGATTCGCATTAACTTAAATATTTAAAGATGGGATTCCCGACAACTTTTGTTTTGAAAGTGTTATTGACAAGCTTTTCTGGTTTTTATACATCACAAATTGCATACTAAAAATAAATTTATACTAAAAAATGCAATAAAATATTGTGAAATAACAACCGAACATTGTTTCTTTGTATGGTATAGGGGTTAACTTTTCATATTTACAGTTTATGTTTGATATCGCCTAGACGTGTACAATCAACATACCCTTCTACAATCTCATATGTTAGGTAGATCGACTTAACCGCATAGACAGCATGACAATCTGTCAGTTTTGCGTGTAAATGTGGAAATGAACTTCTGCGATACTGTAGCTTTATAGATTTATATACTTAATATTGAACGTCTGCCAAAAAATCAACGAAAGATCATCTTTAATATCCCGGAACTAAATCGAGATCCATGTTCAGATAACGCCTCCTATTTAGGTTTATGTCAGTTTAATGCACTTTAAATTTGCACTTGCATCTTTTAATAGTTGTATATGCACAAGCTGATGAGCTATATTGAAATAGCCATATTTAACTTTTGAATCAGATATATCTAAGTTAAGAAGTATTCTTTTGCCAAAAACTATGACGAGAGTATTGGGCACAAGTGTGTTAACATTATCAATTTAACTTCGAATGAAGTGATTAAGGACAAAATCTTAATTCAGCCAGTTACGCCAACAATATGAATAGGGGAGAAATCAAAATAGAAAGGAAGACTGAATGAACCACAATATAAATGGGATCAACATCAGCTGTTCCAGAATGGTAAACCCGTTTTAGACACTTGTGGTGATATATGTTATCAAATCCAGGAAAGTGTGTCGATGTGGATATGTTGATATGTTTTACAGACACCAACATCAAATCGTTTTTACATATCAGGTCATGATGGCGACTATAATATTTCGTCTTCGTATATGAATTTCTTTCAGGCAGAAATTCTTCACTAATTTGTTTGTCAACACTTTGTATCAATAGAGAAGATCCCAGTACGTGGAGTAGGTTTAAGAGAGAGTCTATTAACTGTAACCTGTGGACCCCAGAATCAGGGGCGTTAGTATGTTACTGCTAAGGGAAGACAATTTAGTGGTGGTGTATTGTTAGTATGTTACTGCTAAGGGAAGGCAATTTAGTGGTGGTGTATTGCTAGTATGTTACTGCTAAGGGAAGACAATTTAGTGGTGGTGTATTGTTAGTATGTTACTGCTAAGGGAAGGCAATTTA
>JAUMHH010194324.1:1459-13873 GCA_032359455.1 Chlamys rubida
TGTTTGTATATTTATTTACCTGACCTGTTTACCTGTGTGTACTGATGTTTGTATATTTATTTACCTGACCTGTTTACAGGAGCTTTGGAGGATAGTGATATATACAATGGAGAAGAAAGTTGTGCTTCCGCCCCTCTCTGATCCTCGACAGGTAAGAACCTACATAACATGTCCCTGTAATTTGTTGTTCCTTCCATGAAAATCTCTGAATCTGAATAAAATCAATATTTAAAGATTGATTTTTTTTTTAAATGGAGACAACTGCAAGTAACGTTTAATTTAGTCAATGTGTGTATACAAGAAAAAAAACATTTTGAAAACTTTTGCAATTGCTCTGAAACAATTTCAGACTACTATATATAAATGATATTTCTATGATGATAAAATAACTTTATATTGATATTTTGTTACTCTATAAAACACTGATATATTGTTTATTTTATAGGAGAAAGGCTCAAAATCAGATGTCAGGGTATATAAACACTATCCAACATTTTAACTTGTATAGATGGGTTTAAGACCATGTTATCTAACACAGGATTCTGATTTCTCAAAAATTAGGTTCAGGCTTAAGTTTTCTTAAGAGAAATATTTGTGATCTATTTTACAAATACACATTTTATGTTATATCATTTAAAAAAAAAAAAATCTGACATCTTTTATAAATATGTAGTAATATTTAGTTATTGATAAACAAAAACTGAGATTAAGTGACAAAATTATGTAAAGAAAGGAATAAGTCTGAACTAGTTTTGATATGAGAAATTCAGAATCTGATATTCTACTAATGTGAGTGATGGTTGTGGGAAAACAAGGAATGGCTATGTTGCTTGTCTTGAAAATGGGTAGCCCTGGTGTGCTTTTACATAAGGGAGATAATTCTAGTTCCAAGGGGAGATAATTTTATTTTGACATAATGGTCAACACGGGTTTTTGGAAAGTGTGAGACAACTCTAGATTAACAGGGAGATCAGTATATAAATCAAATTGCTGACAGATTTGTCTTTTGGAAATGGGAGATACAGTTATTTATGGTAATTTAGTTCAGATTTTATTGAAGACACTACAGTTTTAAAGAGATAATTGTGTATAAACGTTTATTTTTCGAAAGATGAGATATTTGTTGTTTAAGAGGAAATTGAATAATTTAGATGCTGATGGATTCATTTTTGGATATCGGAGGTAACTCTAGATTTAAGGGGAGGTCATTTTTGAAATGGGGAATAACTCTAGATTTTAGGGGAGATAAATATGTAAATATTAGATTTTACAATGGCTTCACCCAGATGAATATGGAGTTTTTTTTTTAAATTAAGCATTTAATGTGAATCAAAATGGAGAAAAAATATGTTGGCTGGAGGAAGGTTAGAATTGATCCCTAAAGTTCTTGACCCTTTTTCTTTGATTGATAGGAATGGTTTGGCACTGGTTGATTTTGATGCTATAAGCATGGGAATTGGACTGTACAAGGGTCTGGGTTTAAATTGCCTTTTTTTTTCTTGTTACAAACTCACAAACAATGACAAATTCTGACTCAAAGATTTTTTTGTATGTTATGAAAATAAAGGACCTTGGATCATTCATTTGATTTCTTATTAAAATGAAAGAACACTATGATTTAAAAAGAATGAAATTTGTGTGCAGGATTTGTGAGTTTTTGTGTTTGAAAAGAATTATAGAATGGAAAATATAGATGTGAAATAACCATAATATGCTTACTTACATCCCTAGCTTTCACGCAGCAGGGAACATTTTTTTCAGCCTCCATATCTAATATGCCGCCGTACTAAACAGTCAACCCTACTTTACATTCTTTACATTCCTAACATTAATATTTCAAATGGATATTGGCCCAAGATTTCTTTGTTTAGCTTTAGCTGGCAATACTTAGTTCTAATCTGAAAGAGAACATTTTCTGCGGATTCTTAATTACAACTTGTAACCCTTGTTTGATTGGCCTAAGGTATTTCCGTGCGATGACTTTCTTTTCACCAGCAGACATTAAAGTAGCTCTTTACATTCTTCAATTCCTCCATCGTCATTGATGAATGTTTCATTCAAACAATATCTTTAAGATCAGTTACAAGGATTTTCACCAAAAGTCATCCTAACAGTTTGGACATTCATTCTTCAAATCTTATATTTTTCAACAGGAGGGATTGTGTCCATAAAAGATAATTGGAGCTGTCTCAAATGATATTTTAGAGTTACTTGCCCTTGATTGTCCTGCCTTGAGTTGTACCTATCAAGGTTCTACCGTTGAATGGGTCCAGGCATATTTAACAACCTGTCCTTGATGCTGCATCAGATCTTTCTTTTGAAATTTCATTTACCTTTGATTTAAGCCCATAAAATTATAGGAGTCAATACATGTATTAGATAAATGAAGAAAATGGTTGGAGGTCTTTGAATCGTAATCAAAAAAGTTTAGTTTTGATTTGTCCTTAGTGGTATAAAGAAATGGCTTTGATAGAACTAACTGCTTATCCTAAGAAAGTTCGTAAATAATCAATCTTAACAATACCAAACTCCAAGGAAAAGCAGTTGTACCATTTTCCGTATGTCAACCTTACAGAAGTTCAATTCTCTTTAGATGATGTGTCAGATTTAAGTCCCTTCGTCTGTTCATCACGGTATTCGCCATTTCTGTTTGTCTCACTGTGGTTTTCGTTTGACTGTGTTCTCTTCTGTTTTGAATCCTCTGACTTTCTGGTCTCGGGAACAATCTAGAAAAACCTTATTTGTATGAAGGACTGAATTATCACAGTTTTGGTTATGCCTAATATTAGACTGATCATGTCTGAAATAAATCTTCGAATTTAGAAAAAACAAATCCCTCCTGTTTTACGATGATTGGTTCTCCCGTTGACCTGATCTTTGTGACCTGTGCAGAGGGATACTGATTTGAACAGGTTGTGAACTGCCCCAAAAAATCAGTCTCACATTTTCATTTCCTACATATAAACAGGAGGGTTGCATGTGTCTTCTGTGACCCACTGTCAAGTTGGTTTGATAATTTTAGCAAACTGCAGGGCAAAATATACAAAACTGGAAAAAGTTATTATCTGCATATATTCAGCTCCAATTTTGCATCATAACATGGCCTCAGAAAAAGATGTCGGAGCGTCCCAATCCCCATACGTGGATGTAACCAACTGAGAATTTTATTTCTGACATTGAAATGAAAAGTGGAGAGATTGGCTTTGGTAATTCCGGGGTAGTTCTCGACCTGTTGGATATGATTATTGACGAGTATTTTGCCATGGTTTGTAATTGCAGTTTCTGTCCCTACCTGGTAAAGGGAAAGGTTCCATTCTTGATGATAAACCCAAGTTTTTGTTCTTTGTTGGTGTAAGTCATGAACTCTTCAGTAAATGTAGCTTCTTCAACTTTAACCTCTGACCTCAGGCTTGTTATGTATTGTACATACTCTGACCTTTAGTTGACCTTATGTGACCTCTGACCTATCTCTATGAAGGCACTCACTCTATGGGATCTATATGCTTGTTTCAACAAAAGTTTGAGATTTTCAAATCCTTATCAGAAAACTTGAAATCTTTCTTATTTTTGTATATCAGATATTTGATGATTAGCAATTGATTAAAATGCTTTGAACAGACTTGGCTTGTTAATCTGAAATAAGAAAAACTAGTTTTGTTGGCTACTTTTTTCTTGCGCATTGTATCCCATGGAGTGTATGTGTGAAAATCCAGCACATCTCTGTTCTGCTCAGAGCTTTGAGTGTCAACCCATCACCCCAATCCTCACCAAACCCAATATCATGGAATCAGTATTGACAAAATGCTGTGCATTCTTTTGATTTCATCATACGAGGCCAAGCCAAATTAAAATTAATCAGTAGTTCAGAAGAATAGATACAAGGCTTTGTTTGAGGATTTCACAGGTGTATTTATTATTACTTACTTTCTAGACATTTTATTTTTTAGAAGAAATTGTTTTTTATGAAGTCTGAAATTGTTTAAACTGCAAGCAACAAAGAATTGATGTTTGCCAAGTTTTGATTTTTTTTCTTCTGTTTTTTTTTGGTAGTTCACTTTTGAATAATTCTTATGTTAGCTTCTTCAGAGGGATCTATTCTGAATTTGAAAATTAAAGAATGAAATAAAAAACCAAAAAGGACTTTGTTCCTCGTAAAAATTGTCTGTGTTCGTCCATTCCCGTGTGCTGACCCCCCTGACCCCCCTGACCCCTCCAGAATCCTAATAAACCCTTCCGCATTTGTATGGACTTGTCCACGTCACTGGCAAGAGGTAAGAGTGGGTCAATGTCGTCTGCCATCTAAAAATCCCAGTGTTGAATGTCAGGGTAGTCTAGAAATTGTACTAATCCAATGACCTTGAACTGATCACAGTCACTGACAAGGTCAAGGTCATGGAGCAGTATAAACATGTCTGTGTGTCTATATATTGTGTGTCCTGTAGGCAGACCAGATGATTGGTCTGTCAAATCTGTAAGCACTGTTTCCGATTGGCTGCTCAACATTTAGAATGGTTTAGTTTCCTGTTCTGACTGGTTTTTGAATCCCTGTTCTTTGATTGGCTGGCCATTTTGTCCATCATGTGACCAGACTGTTTAAATTAGTTAGTTCGTGGTGACATCACTCTTAGTTAGTTCGTGGTGACATCACTCTTAGTTAGTTCGAGGTGACAACAGTCTTACTTGCGACAGCAATCAGATTGGAATTCCATATGACACTGCTAAAAATGTCCTGCGCTGGCAATAATGTCATCGACATCGACGAGCCACAACAACAATGGCTGTACCCTGCAACAGCTGTCGAAACTGCAGCTAATATATATATTTTTTTAATTTGAAATGACAATTATGACTACCCACGACTACTGTATTTATTACAGATGACAATCTGCAAAATTATAAATCAGGACATTCCAAGGTTACGACATATATAAATATTCCAAAAATGTTGAAATGGGCAATATTTCACAATTAATGTTTGGTGACATTTTAAGAACATTATTTTCCAAACGTCGGGAGCAATCATGACATTGACACAGCATCGGAGAAGGATGAAACACCCACATGACGTTATTCTAAGGTCATGTGAAGTTGGTAAGATTCTGCAAAATAGTCCCAAAGACGTGGGTGTGACATGTATCGCTTACCGAGAGTCGTGCATCCTGTTTCAGCTCCTGCCTCTACCTGGTACAGCCCAAGCTAAGATAGAAGATGTGTCCCGTTTACTATTCAACAATGTCAGCCAATTGCCCATGAATGTTCCTATGATTCAGGTGAACCCACGCTTCCTTGTCCATTGTGATTGTTGCATCCTAGTCCCCTCCCCCAAGTCGTCCTCAGTTTTCTTCTTGTTGTTAAATTGGGTCTTAGCACAGTACCACATTTTATTTTGTCAAGTTTTTACTTGTAGTAATTAGTTTTTCTTATATTTCCCTTGCTTATCTATCTTGTTTGCTTGCTTGCTTTGTTGTGATTTGTATGATATATTGTATAAATATATACTCTTATGCACCCAGTACAATGCACTTCTTTCATATTTGTTTGTATTTTAGAATAATATACTATGAATAATATACTAATTTTGTAGATACAATTACAATATCTATTTATTTAGAGTATTTTTCTGATTTGGTGAACATTTTAATTTTCAGTTGCTAATTTGACTTTTAGTTGTGTCATTAAAATTTCGTAGATTTTATTCACTCTCTCAAATTCCATTAGATTTTTTAAACATGGTTAACATTCTGCATTACTAGTGTTTACAAGTTTGATATTTATTTGATTAGATAAATGAAAAAAATTGCCAGCTTTCAATTTTCTATTTTCTTCATGCAAATTAAAAAAATTCAAGTTTATCAATCATAAAAAATGCATTTTGGCAGTTCTTAATTATAATGAATATTTAATTAGGAGGATACATTTTCATTATTGATATAATTACTGTATATATAACAAATTTAAGTGAGGTTTAATTTTCTTCAATAGTAGAATTTTATTTCAAATGTATCCTTTTTAGGGAATAACATAATAATGTATAGTGAATAAAATAAGTTAAATAAATTAGGTGGTCAAATTTGATTTTTATGATCAAACAATATATTGTCACATAATCTAAAAAAAAGATATAAAAAAAATCACTCGGTTTCAGTTCATAGAATATTGAAACCTTAAGATGCATGCTATTGGTAAAATTCATTCATTTATATTTAAATACATTATCTCTGCAATAAATTTTAGTATTTTGGTATTCTAAAATATGTTTGAATAAAATTAAAAGAGTTTGAATCAAATGAATTTTTACAGGATTTCTAAAATCTTTAAAAGAATTTACTAAATGGACAATTGACAAAAATAACTGATTTAAAAAAAAAAATAAAAAAAATTGAATTTTATTTTCAATTGTGCCTTACACACTGAAATCTGTGCTTTGTTTTTTTTTGCAAAACTTACTTTTTTCTTTAAAATAGTTCACTATTTCTAGTCCCATGGTTTATTTCAAATTATAATTATTTTGCATTATTAACCAATCATTAATTATTGATAATTTTAGGTAGGTAGGAGAATAAAGTATCTTATTAAAAGCAAAGAATATTACCTTGGTACTTTTTTTTCTCTTCAATGAAAAATCATTATATGGAATATAAACTTAATGTAACAAAAAGTCACCACTGCTTGTTAAAAATATTATGTAAAAAAAAAGTATTTGAAAAGCCAAATTTATTTTATAAGTAGTTATTTGTTTTTAAAATACTGCAAATTAAAAAAAATTAAAAATGTAGAAAGTTGAGGTTTTGACCTTGAGAATATTTGATAACCTTGGTCTGCTTTACCCATTGAACAGGATATGTCAAAAGAGGCAGAAAAGAACCTGAGTCCAAAGCAATGTGCCGTTCTGGATATGGCCCTCGACACAATCAAACAGTACTTCCATGCTCAGGGTAAAGGTTTGAAGAAGACATTCCTCGACAAGAGTCAGGAACTCCAGTCACTTCGCTACGCCCTTTCCCTGTACACGCAGACGACCGACACGCTCATCAAAACGTTTGTCAGTACACAAACATCGCAGGACCAGCCAAGTAACGAGGATCCCGTAGGGGAGGTATCGGTGCAGGTGGATCTCTTTACACATCCCGGAACTGGAGAACATAAGGTCACGGTCAAAGGTGAGAATTCCTGGTATTTCCCTCCAGGTATGATTCTCCTCCAACACCAATTAAATCTTCATCCTATATATTTCTTTGATATCTAGATAAAAAAGGACTCCATGAGATATTATACTATGCATAGGTATACAATTAATTCAATTTATGAATTCAATCATTACAATTTTGAGGATTTTCTAGGAACTAACCACTGGTCCTATGGCACCTGGCTATATACCTCCACGTGTGTGTGTGTTGGAGGCATATTGATGTGTTCTGTCAAGCAATGGGACTATGCTTTCAATTAATCTTTTCTTCAATCTAATGTCACATAGTGATGGCTGATGATCGATTCCGATAATCGATTACAAATTCCATAATCGATATGATCAGTTCATCATTTAACTCACAGTATTTTAAATGTCCTCTATGTAAAATGTGCTTTGAAAGTCTTATATTGATATGATTTATACTATATGATTGATAAAAATGCATAAAAGGTGCTTGATATCCATTCATTATAAAAGAACAAAACCTATTATTATCCCTCACCGATTTTACAGGGTGTCTAATTGGTTTAAACACATCACATGACAGGATTACAAAACATCGAGTATCCCTCACGCGATCCATTTTCCCTGTCGAGTATCCCTCTCGGAACCCCTCGCACATTATCGGACGAGTTGTCTCTCTTTGTTAGACTCTCTAACGCCCGATGTGTTCCGGACGACACCCAAACATTAACAATGGCTGCGAACGGGAGATTCCACCTCCCAACAGCTGAAGAACTTGAAGGGCTATAATTGTTGTTCAATTTGATGTATATTTGTAGTATATATAGGCTACCAGACACAGACTCCACAGATGGAATTTCGGAATAATAAAACAGTTATTGCCCTTGTTATTGCCCTCGGGAAACATGATTTATCTCGGGGAAACAACTCATCAGGTCTCCCTCACACCAGGGCTATAAGTGTATCATGTATAGTGAACAAACTCTGTCTATTGATGTAATAGTAGCATTCTCATTTTATTTGGGTATTGAATCCCAAAAATTCATAAAACAATTATGCAATCGATCATCGGTCGGTTTACTACTTCCAATTACAAACTGATTATCAATTATGATTTTAAACTGATTGCCCATCACGAATGCCACAGCACAGGCACTGTAGCACTCGCACCAGACCGTGTTAGATACCCCACTTCAGTTATTGGAGGATCCTGTACAGATTCGCTCTTTATCCTGTACAGATTCAGAATCCTGCTCACTCCCAGACAAATTTAAGTTTGTATAATTAATTTGTAGATGAAACCAAAGATTATTGGTGTGTGTTGTTTGTGTGGTGTCTATAATCTTGATTTGTTGATTTGGTCAGTTGTGGCAGCTAATGACCTCAAGTGGCAGACGTCCAGCATGTTCCGGCCATTTGTTGAGGTCAATCTGATCGGGCCACACATGAGTGACAAGCGCCGCAAACATTCCACAAAGTCCAAGAGTAACAACTGGTCGCCAAAGTTCAATGAAACCTTTCACTTGTGAGTATACTCTTACTGTAAAATATTGGAGCTTCAATACTAAATCTAGATCCTGCTCAACATATGTGGAGAAAATGACCAAAAAAAATCATTTCTCTTGCAATACCAAAATAATTCATGTAAATAATTTTTAGAGGATTTTTTTTTTTTTTTTTTTTTTTTGTCAATTCAGGTGGCTGTTACGGGCAGGCCCTTGGGCCTCTTGTTTTATAAGACAAAAATCAGTAAAGCATGATTTCACATCATTATGACTTCACACTATCGGTCAATGAAACATCTTCACAACTGATTCCATGGGTCAAGGCTATTTTCGCCAGTTTGTTAGGTCACTTTATTGACTTCTGTTTGCTGAAGTGTTAGCTTTGAATGATTTTCTGTTTCAGCATTCTTGGGAATGAAGATGACCCTGATGCCTATGAACTTCACATTTGTACGAAGGACTATTGTTTTGCGCGGGAAGACCGCCTGATAGGTGTGGCGGTCATGCAGTTGCGCGACATAGTTGAACAAGGGAGCTGTGCATGCTGGTGCTCTTTAGGTCGCCGAGTCCACTTAGACGAGACTGGCTGGACCATTTTACGAATTCTATCACAAAGAACTAATGATGAAGTAGCTAAAGAGTTTGTCAAATTAAAATCAGAAAGCCGGCATCTTGAGGAGGTGTCCTGAAGGTCGTTCAGTGATATTAGAATTCGTTAAGTAATTTTGTATAGAATTTTTTGGAAATTTTGCGGTTGAACTGCCTGACTAAAGATCTCATTTTATTGACCGTTTCATTGTGTCGCATCCAGTGTAATCCTGTCTCTGATGGCCAGACGGTCAGACGATCTCACAAGACAGGTGCCGGTTCAACAAGTTCATGTGGATGTCAGTATGTCTACAGTGTCACCAGTGAGATTGATTTCACTATAAAGAGATGTTTGTTATGTACAGTGTTCCTGTCTAGACAGGTGGTTGTTGTACACAGGTGATTGCTATTCACAGGTGCCGATATCTTACTACAAGTAAAGACATTACACTATCCACTTTAGACTGCTTGTCGCTAAACAGTCTGTTTAGACAGGTGGTTGCACTACACAGGTGTCCTTGTTACACAGTCTATGATAAAGACAGGTTATCACTATACAAACGGGGTTGGTATACACATGTGGTCACATTAGATAGGTGGTCGGTATACACAAGTTATCTATATACTGAGGTTATTACACTGTATAAACTGGTCATTATTCAAAAGTGATCAGTATACAGAGGTAATTTCACACAAGTGATCACTATACAAGGGTAGTCACTCAAACACAATTGGTATTTGACTTAAGATGATTTCTATACACAGGGGTCGTTATACAAAAGTGGTCGCTATTCAAAGGTGTCCTTGTTGTGCAGTTAACATAGTGTGCCATGCTTCCACATCGTCCTGTGTGAACAGGTGAGCAGTCTTCTGTAACAAATTTATGATTATGTTTTGTACATTTTTGTCCGATTTATTTCATTGTCAAAATATTTTTGAAGTAGTAACATGCTGGTAAGGGGAGACAGATTTGCTGAAGTCCCTATGGTACTTAACTTTTGTTAAACCAGAAAAAAATGATATGGACATTAGATTTTTACCTGAATTGGACCGCTACTGTTTTGTGCAGAATGTGCTTGTTTTATAGCTATCCTGTTCTGGTAAATCTGTTTACAAGAGGGTTGGGCTTATTACAGTAAATCATAAAATAACAGTTTTGTTGGTACAAGTATTATATACTCTTCAACTTACAAAACATAATCTTATTTTGGGTGTAAAATGAGCCTGCTCATGTCATTTCAGAATTGGATGGAAAGTCTATAAATCGTATCATAAAATATAGCAACAACTGCAAGTCAAATGAAGAAAAATATTGGGACTTGTGCAAGTCTGGCAGAGAGATCAAATATAGGGACTAGTGCAAGTCTAAGGGAAATAAGCACATAGGGACTAGTGCAAGTCTAAGAAAGAAAAGCACATATGGACTAGTGCAAGTCTAAGGGAGATAAAATATAGGGACTTGTGCAAGTCTAAGTTTGGCTGTGACTTCAGTAAAAGTTTATGAGTGTGCATATCAAGAAGATTACTTTGTTGGTTGTAATAACTGATCTCCACAAAACACATTCCCATCTACCATGTTTTCAAACAAGGGGTAAGGGACCAAGACGAGGGGTAAGGGACCAAGACGAGGGGTAAGGGACCAAAACGTTTATATACCACTTACCCCTTTCCTTTACAGTAAATCTTTAGACTCCAATGTGCTAGTCGGGGGTTATATTTTGGTTGTGAACAATGTTTTTCCTATCAATATATGATAAATCTTTTACTGTTTATTTACATGTACATGTGTAAAGTCATATTTAGCAGGGTACAACATGGTCTACATTTCAGTTGTTTTCATATTTGCTGCAAACATTTCGTCAACCATGATTTATTATTATTATCATTATTTGGATATAAATTTATTGTGATCAGTTTTACATTAATAGTTCAACCTTCATTAATTTGTAAATATAATTTTGGAGAAAAAAAAATAGCATGCACAAACAACCATATGTGAGTTGTCTCCCTATAAAAGAAAATTTGATTCAAAATTTTCTCTTTGGTTCTTTAAAAAGATTTCCTTTTTTTATGCAATAAATTGAATCATTTGTCTTTTCACAAATGGTTGTCGGAAAAATCAGAACAAAAACACAATACACAAACAGACATCAAGGTTGTGAATAAATTCCTATCAACAGCTATTTGTGTATGAATGCAATTTCCTGGGTAGGGGATCCCTTGACCTTATGGAGAGCCCCTTTCACTAAATGTCTCAAGGTTCCTCAAAAATATGTGCAATTTCTCAACAAACTTTACATACATGTATATTGTGTGCTTTTCAAAAAATATTCCTTACTTTTTTGAGCAGTTTTTGGTTGGAATTATTTGCAATTTCAATTATTTTTTTTTGCATACAATTCCTCAGCAGTGCAATCTTGTTGTGATTTATTTGACTACCATCTTGTTACCCCTGACAGTTGTGAAATGAGAGAATTTGAAATCCAATTGTTATGCTTTACCAGGGTCTAGAATTTCCGTGATGCAGGGAAAATACATAATGATTTATTTAGTAAATGTTTCTCACTACTTTAAACTGATAGAAGTGCCAGATAGCTTGACTTATATAAATGATGGACACAAAAAATTAGTATGTGTTCATAAACAATTATACCAAAATGCATTTTCATCCAGTCATGTTTCGTAGAATAGCAGATTGAAGGACCAATATTACGTAATTATTCATATAACCAATCCATCTAAATATGGATTTGCCTTCCCAAAAATTGGAGTTGCCTCCCTTGGTAAAATCATGTGTTATTAATATTTAATTTAAAGATATGTGTGTTTATTTCTGCTTTTGTGAAAGACACTGCTTCAAGTCCATTATTTTCATTTTAAATATGTTGTTGGTTTCAGGTAATATGTAAATGTACTGATTTATAAATGTGCTAATAAAATAGTTAAATATACCCAAATATTCCAATTTCCAATTTCATTATTCGTTATTCACAAAATATTGTACAAATGTGTTGGGCATATCCATATACAATGTATCAATTTTTCACTTTTCATACATTTTGTAAAAATTGAGTTAAAAACCCATTTAACCCTTTCACCCCTATGTAACTTTAGTAGACTATACCATGCATTGATCTGGATGAGTCCATTTTGGTCTACAGTGGTGAA
>JAUMHH010194335.1:0-13412 GCA_032359455.1 Chlamys rubida
ACACCAGTAAAGTGCGGATACACCTGTCCAGGGTAGGAGAAAATTTCGTCCACAGAACCTCGCCCCAAAAGGACCACTAACAATTTCGTCCACACAAAATCTCGCCCCAAAACTGAATAAAAAGAAATAAGATAGAAAAGCAGATGATAGCTAACTTATTATTAAATAAAGATTTATTGCAGGGTGGTACTTGTTAACAATTTTAACTAGTTTGCATGAGCCATATATAGTGTCGGCTGTGGTGACAGGCAATGCTCATCCTGTCTTGATTGGCCCTTGATGTAACGCTCACAGCTTTTATCTTTCCTATTGTTGATTAGCTTACATTTATAAGATATGGGTATTAGAATCCTTAGGTTCTACAGTTCGCAACGCTAAATACTAACGTGTTCCACTGTGTATCAGGATTCACGTGCACTTGTTGATATTAGAACACGTGTTCGGCTACCCAACGTTTCGGATGTTTGGGACAACACGTCCTTACTATTAGTATTGCATTATCGGACGTACTAAATATGATATAATGTTGGCTGGACTATCTCCATGCGTGACCTGTCCTCCAGATTGTGCCAGTGCTGACTGTAGTCTGATATCTAAATGATGCCAATGTTAGCAGTGTTGTTCTAGTTCTCCTCATTACAATCAACGTCTTTAGAACAGCTCATATGGGCAAATCCTTGCCGTTCAGTGCCTTTTGAATGATTTCTAATTTGCATGAGCCGTCAATGTCTTTAAACCTCACAAGTGCGCCCGGGGAGCCGTAAGTCCTGGCCTAGCCTGCCAGGCACGCCGTAGTAGCCATGACCTAGGACTCCCGTGGCACGGGTTCCGGCTCGAGTTTGTCTTTACGCCGCCTGACATATCGTTGTGCTGATTTCCACTTCAAAATCGATGCTGTGGATTTTACATGCATAAAGCTTTCGGATTATCCTTCAAGTTTACTCAGTTTTCATTAAGAGGCTGCTGATTGATCACATCTCGCACTGTAACCATCTTTCAACAGCAACGCTAATGGTGACCGTGACCTTTGACCTGTGATTCCCGTCGTCAATACGTGTCTCCACTTAGTCACGAAAATAAAATTCGATAAAAGCTGATTCATATATAGGGTTTCCTTAAGTATGTACATAAGGGTTATAGTAAGGTGGTATGGTGTTCGTTATGTATATAATTGCTTATACTGAAGCTACCCCTGAAGACGCATTTGAACCCTTCCAAATAAAAGAATGGATTAATCCATTATAAAATTTCAGGGGTGAATGAGTTAGAACATTTGTTGGCTAAATTATTGCTACATGTTTAGTTTTTGTTAACTGTATATACTGTACATGTTTACTTAAGTTTTACATTAAGAATTTGATAAGCAGATATTGACTATTTTAATACTACATAAAATGTTTTTAATTTTAGTTAAGGATATACATGTTTTTTTTAAAGTTTTACATATAGAATTTGATCAGAAGATATTGACTTTTTTAATAATACATACAAACGATCTGCATGTAGTATTTAAATGCAATGCATGTGTGGGGTTATTTCAAAGGCGCAGGTACCGCGCAGCGATTGCAAGTATAGACGAGATTTGCTAACTTGCCATATCTAGTCCAGAATTACATGTATGTATAATTTTACCAAATGAAACATATGTGGAATTATTTTAATGAAAGAATCTCATTCTTCAATGTTATATTAAGTAAATAAAGAAGTATACCACATGGTCGAATCCAGAATGGAAATGCCTTTACTGTTTACAACATAACCGATACTATGTATCACAGGCGGTGCTTCACTGTGGCGTCACATTTAAATCTCGTCTACGTAAACAATCTCGTTTTTGTTGAGAGGTTTGATTTAACACAAATTGTGTTAATTTAGTTAAATTTGTATTTAGATGTCAGTCAATGCCCTACAATAGTATTACTCCAACAAGGTATGTAAGTGCCTTTGCTTGGCGGTTCAGGTACTTCACCTTTTGAAGCAATACTAGATTGGCACAGTTGGCTCAGCAAGGTTACAGAATATCAAGTAACGTTGTACTTGTTTACTTATTTGGGCAATACAAGACTATAACAGCACATTCGTAAAACCGTCCTATATATAGACAGGTAATGCTAGACTAGAAGAGGTCCTCAGGAGAAGGTACATTGTTTATAGACAGGAACTATACTCAATTGGGAATGCCAGACTATCATAGCCCCTCGGGATAAGGTATACTGTTTAAATGCTAGACTAGCAGACTTCCTAAGAGAAGGTATAATGGTTACAGATAAGTACTCTACCCATTAGGGAATGGTAGACTAGCAGAGTCCCTCAGTAGAAGGTATATGTTTAAAGACAGATACTATACTAGTCGGGGATTGTGAAACTAGCAGAACCCTCGGGACAAGGTATAATTAAAGACAGATAATTTACTCATTGTAGCATACTTGACTATCTCAGCTCTCCCAAAAGACGGTATCGTTTAAATAAGCAGATACTATACATCCAGAGTAATAAAAACAAGAGAAGACCAAAGAGTCAACAAAAGCATAATTTGGACTTCAAATCGGTCTACAAAACACACGACAAACATTTCCTCGGGAGAAGGTGCTGATATAACGTAGACAAGTACTACATTCCTTGGAACAATGCTAGAGCCACATGTCCCCCAGGAGAAGGTATTGATGGATAAAAACAGTAAAAAACCGCGGACGCTAGTATCAGTTTAACAATGTCAATAGGTGTTTTTAACCTGATGTTCCCTGTGGTGTGTTAATGTCATTCCGATATTTTGTAAAACGACGCTCTTGTTTGTCACCCAGTTTGCAGTGTTTTCTATCTTTTTTAAGGTCGATAACACGGTTTAAAATAATTAGTTATTGTACTTGACGCCAACAATCATTGAATTGGTGAAGTAATGTCCACGATATCGCCACAATAGACAGATATATGTTACAGATAATCAAGTAATAATCTTTATTATGCAAAATCTTGCATTTTATTTTCTGATAATGCCAATCCTGTAGGCCTGGGAGTAAGTAAATAATACATCTGCTGTTACCCACTGCACAATCGCAACAGGAAACCCCTGCATAATTAGGAATTTGCCTTTGTGCCCACTTCTTGGGAACATAAAATCGACCCTTGCTTGGCAATACTTCGCCTCTGGCTTAATTACATGTGATGGGTTCTGTTCTCATGCCGGGATATTCCAAACTCCTTAAAGAATGATAGTGATTTTTGTTCTTTCTTTAACGTTCATCATTTAGCGAAAAGGCAACATCCGGTTCACCCGTTGTCAGTATACTGTGACTAGGCGAAATGCTGTCTTTGGTGCTTTCGGCATGCTATATCAGTGAGATAGCAAAGTCGTCATCAGGTCAGCGTTATCATAATGAGGCACGTCCTTAGACAACCATATCTGTTGGTGGTAAAACCATGTTAACATAAATAAAGCTAATTCTCCTAATGCGTTAATGCGCTGTTAACGTTATATGGAAACTAAAATACGGCTTTTGACAACCTCATCATATCAGGATAAATTCAGAAGAGCCAATAGGTTTGATCGCATGAAGTCTGTGTCTAGGCCTACCGGTAGGAGGAGATATCTGTGACAGTTGATACAGGTAATGCCTTTTCAAGGAGTAGCAGCCCCACAGGTATTTTGTATAACGTCACTCGTAGGAGGAGATATCTGTGACAGTTGATACAGGTAATGCTTTTTCAAGGAGTAGCAGCCCCACAGGTATTTTGTATTACGTCACTCGTAGGAGGAGATATCTGTGACAGTTGATACAGGTAATGCCTTTTCAAGGAGTAGCAGCCCCACAGGTATTTTGTATTGCGTCTCTCTTCCTGGAAATGTATTACGCCAGGAGGTTTTTTTCTTGCAGAGTTTGTCTATGTGACGTTTACAAGCAGGAAGGCACTCGCGGCCGTTCCCCGATACAACACGGGCAAACAACCATATTTATGAGCTGTTTACAACCTCCCAAATGAGACAGATACTTGTTATCAAACGGAGGTTTCCTGGAGACTAAAACCAACTTGCCTCAATCAATTTTGTTCATTCCGTCCGGTCAGACAGTGAATGCCACCTCGAGGATACCAAGGCCAATTGTGTTGTTTCAAGTAATCATGGACTGAAAAGCTCTGATCGGAAAACGACAATATGTCCAAGCAGCTATAGCCAATATTAGCCCGTCAATCAGACAGTATGGACGTCGGGATATTGATCTAGGCGGTGATTAAGAGCGGACGCCTGTTCGAATGTCCAATACTACATTTAGTGGAACATAGACGTTTTATTATGGATCTAATACAACTGACCATTGTATGACCGAAACTTGTCGAGGCAGACTATATGTTTGCAAGGTAATGACGGTACTGTAATAACGGCTAATTGAATGGGAACTGCTAATTAAACTTAATCATATTACACGTGTAGGCATCACACTATACAAGTGTATTGTCGTGTCCGTTTGCTTGCTCGTGATGGAGAAATACACTGATTCCAGCCAGTGATGAGCGTGCGCGTTAATTTAGATGACTGTGGACTAGCTGTTACGGTCAGACATTGGCCACGTCTGGCGGAGCGAAGGGGGGTAACTCTAGCTATTTTGTACATCAGCAACATAAGTGCACCAACCAAATGAAAACAAATGAGAACCACTGTAGTTAAAGACATGAATACAGAATAAATGTAAGACACACATATTTGTTTGTTGTTTATAAATGAAACGCATTGTCGTCTTGAAGAAAAGGTCTGTATTTAAAATAAAGGACACTATGACTATTAGTTTGTACTATTAAAGTTTTTTTTTTATTCTAATAAATCTTGGATTTACACAATAAATGTAAATGACGTTATACGTATATAGCTTTTATGGTTGCATGTATGTTATATAACATGACTTCCTACACCTATTCTCAGAATTACGCATCATTGCGATGGATCCATTCTCTCCAAAATAAAATTACAAAGAAAAAAAGAAGAACCACGTTCTTAAGTATATATAGATGGAATATACACAAGTATTGTCAACTTCACACTGCACAAAATAGTATGAAATCTGAATTAAGACTGTGTCATTTATTAAATAAATTAAATGGATTAATGAGTTGTTTTCATTTGAAAGAAAGATAATTACGTTTGTTTATATTGGTGAATGTTCGGTAAAATATATTTCACATTGTAAGAAAGATAAACACATTCTGCTGTATTCTATTATTGATATCCACAATGAGAACCAAACACGGTTAACAAAACACTTTCCGATAACGGAAAATAAGAAATTGTTTCAAAAACTAATTTTCGTCCAATGTATTACATGTATCACTGTTGAATACATGAACAGACTGTAAACATTCTGGTGAGAAAATCATAAAACATTTTGCATTTATTTTATTACTTTTTTATGTTTCACTTCATCATTTAGAAAAAAGTGGCATTACTAATATTGTTTCAATAAACATAAAATTGATTGAAAAATATCATATCAGGAAAATACATTTCTTTTGCTTATATGAAAATGTTATCAGAAATACAAAACTAGCAGTCATCATTGCAAAACTATTCTATATTCACATTATAAATACTTCAAACTAAATGTTGTTAAGATACCCATGAGTATTACTTAGTTGAGAGATTTTATTAAATGTTTGTTTTATACTTAATGTTGTTGTTATTGTATGGCTCGTAGACAATGTTTGTATAACTATGAATATAGTTGAATACATTCACTCATTCAGGGAGAACACAAAATTGAAAACAAAAATCAAGAAGAGAAAATAAAACAGGACGCCATAATCAAATTTGTTAAAACCGGGCCAAAGTGTAAAAATAGAAATAATTACACAGAGATCCTTTCAAAAGTTCAAGGACAATAAAACCAGGTGTTCCGGAAGGGTAAGCGTCTCTTGTTTCATCAAATTACATTCGCCGTGTAAATCTTAGTGAAATCCTTCTGACGTCACGTCATCAAAATGAACAATGGTATAAAAGTACACTGCAACCACAAAGTACACTGGTGAACATTATCAAAAACGCCAACATCAGCAACAGAAAAGGAAACTCAATATTTCCCAACGAGATGATATTGTGACTATAACATTATAGTCCTTATCTTTCTTCATCTTTCGAAATCCTGTATTGTGAGTTTGTCAGCTCCCGACAGCTATTGTGGATATAGTGATATTTGGGAGTCATACAAAAATACCGAATTAACTGTTACATGAATACATATTAGGTGGGGAAGTAGGGATGATTTTATCGTTAAAGGGAAAGTTTAAGATAGCAAAATCGAAATTACTTCGGTTAGCGTACAACTTGATAGTAAGCCGTCTCTGTTTGGTTTGATCGAGGACAGGGATGACTTAGGAGAATTGGTATTGTCTTTGATTGTAACTGGAAATGAAGGCTTTGATAAGATATGTGCTACTTGTCCTGATTAGGCTTTCGATATATAAGTATCGTTTGATCCAAGCCTTTATCATGATTTTCACAAATTATTCTCATTAAAAACATATCATAATAAGAGAACGCTGGGTTTTTTCCTTCTTGTATAAGGTATGGTAGTATTTAAAATAGAAAAGATAAATGCTTTAATAGTAGAAAACAAATTGAGGAAAATTTCTTGACTATTCATAAAAGTATCTATATAATAACAGAGCAGTGTTTCCTCGTTTTAGATTGCAATGCATTTTAGACATGAATGTTCATTCTTCTTAAATTGTTGTTGCTGTTGTACTTTGTACATAAAGTGTGTATGCGTTAAAGTAAATTCTGAACCTATATGTAGATGTTTGGGTATATGTGGTGCTATTGGTATAGTTTGTACTTAAGATTTTTTAAGTTTTTCATAAATGTTGCGGTATATCCTAGCCTTGTGTGTTGATCCTGTGGTATATTTTGGCACTTTGTGCTGACGCTGTGGTACAGTTTGTCTTTGTGTGTTGACGCTGTGGTACAGTTTGTCTTTGTGTGTTGACGATGTATTTTAAAGCTCGTTTGTTCTACATGTAGATACTTTATTATTCCTCATGCACGCTTTACTGAGTAGAGCATTACAATTTTCATATTGCATTTGAGGCAGTTTTACACTTATCGGTTTAATGTTACATTTGCTGAAAGTCATGTCGATGTATTATATGGTGGTAGAGAAAGAGTTTCTATGCAGAGTGGGAAACGATAAGGAGGTGAGTTCTTTGCTGGGAGAGGGACGTGTATTTTGGTAAGATATGAGGTATCGGGGGAAATTAGTGACAAAACTTCAAGATACGTGACCTGGCGAGTTTTGTGACGGTGTGACCCAGGGGATCCTGAGGAAGCACGGCAGGTGTTAACAGTGGCCAAAATGTCGTCTAGCAATCAGGAGTGACCGAGACCATATCGTCCACATCACACAAACTCTTGGTGTATCAGCGTCATAGTCGAATAAGCTCTTAATTTGTCTGCGTGGCAGGGAAAGTCATTATCGCTTCAACTATTCAAATCGGAGGAGCAGCACAGGACAGGTTCTGACCAAAGTATGATCTTAACTAAGATTTACACTTCTACTAAGAAGTATAGTTATATATAAAGGGTGAATCTGTATTAACCTAACAAAACTGAAAAAAAAAATTGCAATGATCTATTTTGATAGAATGTACAAGGAAACGAGCAACTCTATAAAAGGAATGATAAAAATGTGTCCATACAGTGCTTTACACTAATACAGAAATGTCTTATCATCTCATAAATAACAAGCACTCCAGCAATAATATTATGATTATACAACGTGACATTAACCGTTTTGACGTTAGTTTATATGGCAGGTGTCGTCAATGAAGACGCTTACTCTTCCAGAACACTTGGTCTTATTATATTTCCCCTTCGAATGAAGGGAGACATATTGTATTAGTACTGGTTCTTCTTCTACTTCTTCTTCTGGTCATTCTGGTTCTTCTTCTGGTTCTTCTAATCGCAACTTATCTGGGCCATAAATTGTAAACCGTTAAAGGTGTCTTGATGACACTTGAGGTATACATGCATCTCCCAGAGAAAGTGTGCATTGCACTGGAATTAGGTCCCGTGCCCCACTATATACAGAGTTATGGCCCTTTTATACCGAAGTTTGTCCGGAGCATAAGTTCCATGCTATTTCACCTACGTTGACCAAATTTACCATATACATAATGTATATGTATCTTGGGAAGGCGGAATTCTCGGACTGAAAGCGGGTCTCGTGCCCCACTATATATAGAGATATGTCCCTTTGGGGTTTTTTAATACCGAAGTTTGTCCACGGCATAACTTCCATGTTATTTCACCTACGTTGACCAAACATGCTATACATGTAGTTACCTGTATGTATCTTAGGAAGTAGGAGTGTCGCATTCTAAATTCGGGTCTCATGCCCCACTATATAAAGAGATATGGTCCTTTGTTATTTTTTATACCAAAGTTTGTCTATTGACTAATAAGGGGAGACATATGTTCTCCTTTTAAATTGTGCTTGTTCAGGGTTCTTCATGAACTGTTGCCTTTGTTAATATGTTGCCCTAGTTTCATCGCTTTTAAGTTCAAATTATGGTTTTGTTAACACTTCGATATTTTCTTGTTGGCTTCTGATTTGTCTGAAGATATAAAACATGTAATAAATAAGAAGTATCAGTTGTTTAATCTGCCGTAGACCCTTACATGTAACAATATTGTCTTGCATGCAGTTATTGATCTTTTCACGTTTTGATCATAAGCGTTAAGAATTAAAGACCGAAAAATATAACGACCATCGTCACATCAAACCATAATAGCATCCTCTCATTTACACCAAACTAAACATATAAACAAATCACCGCTTACACAAAAGTAAGATACCGTGTATGATCCACACAAACTGTAGCAATAGTCGTCAACAGTAGTCAAGTATAAACAAATCACCGCTAACACCAAAGTAAGATACCGTGTATGATCCACACAAACTGTAGCAATAGTCGTCAACAGTAGTCAAGTATAAAACAAATCACCATAAATGCAGTACCAATCACATATTTTACATAAAACGATGACAACTCAAAAGCTAAAAAGAAACCGTTCTCATCACAAACAACAAGAAAGCAGTTCATAAATGTAAAAATGCATTGTTAATACAAAATAACAAGACCGAAACAAAATTCTACACCGAACGAAATTAACAGGTACATGTAACATACATGTGGAAATAGGACAACAAACGACAAAAAACGTGTCCCCAGTCTACCTCAACAAGCATCTGTAGCAAACCTGGGTTGTAAGTTCGTCAGCAGTCAATCACGATATTCGGATCAGCTTTTTGACTATCGAACCAACTGCGACATGTTAACATCATAGTTTGGGAAACAGGGATGTTACTATCCAGAAAAGGACAACTCAAGATCCAGATTGTTTTAAAATCATTCCCAAACTGTTCTCCATTAATTCCTGCTTTGGAGTCTACATGCTTTTAATGTGAAACTAGGAATTGTATTTGGAGGTTATAGTAATTGCTTTGATGAGCAGTCAGCAGAATCAGCGACAAAACGATGTTCATATGGATTCTACAAAGTTTGAGAATCCAATACAATCGAGCCTAGTCCGTATTCTTATCATCAAGAGATATGTGGAATAATTGTGATATAAAAGCATGATTTATTGTCTTTCAAAAACACGGAACTTGTATTAGAAGGCTTTAATTGATTATCAGGCAAACTCATATCTTTTATCATTTATAGTGCTTCGATTAACTTTTAATGTTCAGGTATATGCATCCACTTACTTAATATTAACTAGTTTACCATGTATTTCTTGTTATTGTGGTACGGTTGTTTTTTAAATTTCGGTCTTATACAAAATAACGTCCCATTTGCATTCATTGTATCCACAGGGATCATAAGCTAACAGCACAGAGCCTTCCTTGATTCTTCTTAGACTTGATTAGATATTTGCGACTTCATCAGTTTATCCTCAAATATCGTTTTATTAATTGAAACCTGCACGCTGTGCACTTACATCGGTATTTCTTGTGTTTGCCAATCTACAATCTGCAGCGAGCAGATTTGATTTTAGAATTAACTTGCTCTGTTAGTTATAAATCAGAATCGATTACTATGAGTCAGATGAACAGTATATATAGAACGAGTATGTCGAATCTATATCATGGAAAACCCACCATCTTTCTGAAATTAGCGCCTAGGAGGATATTGCGATGCTCTGTAACGCAATGTGAGTGCTGACATTTCCTGATTCTGTAAATATGGACGCCCCATGGGGTCCTGTACCGACCGGGCACGCGCAGTCTCGTGACAAATTACCTTGGGCTGGGGGACCCACCACCATAAACAGACCGAAATAACAGTATAAAAAGGAAACTAATGGAAACATATGTGTGTGGCGATTTTCGCCTCTTGTGAGTGCCCGCCTTTGGATTTATATGAAGGCGGTGACGTGTGTGTGGCTATTTGGGGCACTCAGCAGCGTAATCTATCTAGCATTTTTGTCACTCCGCTTCGTCACTTTGGCAGATCGCAATCTCAACCTATGTTATAGTCCAATCCTAGCTTCTTTTTATATCACATACGGGTATTTAGGTCGCACTGGCTGGCCCGTATGATTGAATCAGACAGATGATACATTCCAACGCTAAAGGACATGCCTATAAAATACTGCGTTCAGGTGTATCGCTAGGCATAATGCTTTGGACGTTGGTGTACCACATTGTCAAAGAATATAAAATAATTACATCCAAATCAAAAACACATATACTAAAAGATGATAAGAGGATGTCAGGAGATACCAAGTCAAAAGGAAAGACATCATGCATCCACAGAAAAGTTAAAGAAGGTATAAACGTTCGCCAGATCCGTGATATTAATGCACTTGGCTAGAAAATACACCACGACTATATTCAGAGGATGGCATTCATAGTAGATATGAATGCCATGACCCGATAGGTTTTAATTGCAATATCAATATAATATAGATAACAATGCATTGCATGTACAATAAATAACATGTATGTAACAAGTAATAAAGATTTGAAAGGGAAATACGTGAATTTACAAATTAATAACGTAACAGACTATTCTTATATCATTGTTCGACATGTTTCAGAAAGTAGTCTGTAACCTATCGGTTACGAACAAGACCAACGTTTTCCATTGATGCTGTCGCTATCAAATACACTTCTGTCTTCTGTAAGCAGGAGCAATCAATGCAACCGTAGTCGTGTTGCTTTTTTTATTTTTTGAAGTATTTGGTGTTTTCTTTATAATTTCTTCATATCTTAAGTGTTTTGTTCATAATCACACCAATAGAAATTGTTTTGAAACAGAATGACTCGGTGTGCTTACCCACTCCGCCCTAATGTAAACATAGCGATACAATTTACATGATCTTTAATGTATGTATCGACGTTAACACGCATAACTTGCAAACCGCCCAAAATGTAAGCAACTGATGATTCAAAATAATACCTCACACCTAAAACTATTGACGACTTTGTCCAGTAACCGTTCCTCAGCGGTACTAAAGGTTAAAACAGTAAATGTTCAAGTTTAAGGTGTTCCAAAACATACAGAGTAATAAGCGATGTAAATTTGGACAAATAACGAATAACTGTCCATCTTTACCTTGCCTAGAAATACCTGTTAATCCCAGTATTGTCGGTGGGACCGTTAACCGGAGAACTCATGTGGATTCATTTCATTCCTTTCATTCGTTATTACTTTAAACCTTGCGGTTTATCAGTACAGTTCATATATACAGTGCAAATAATAATACAGTAAAGATATATACAAATAAAGAATACAACACTCCGACCACGCATACATGATAAAATTAAAGCGATAGTTTAGAGAGTGATTCCTTTCAGCTTAAACAGTCTTGAACCTCCTTTTTTGACTTTGGCTCAGCTATTTTGCTAAATAAAGCAGTTCTTTATTTTTGTTGTTGTCATCAAATCTAAAAATTTTGCCAAACTTTTAAATGAAAACGGTTTCTTAAATCAGTATAATTACTACATTTAAAAATAAATTCATGGATTGGACGGATTTTATATGTTATACATGTATTTAAAAAATTACAGTGCTTCTGCATGTCATAAATTACGTATTAAATAAGATGTGAAATTCGATTCCACTATCCGTCATCTAGAGAGAAGTGATTTCATTCAAAATCTGCTATACTCAATTACAGCGATATAAATTTGTTAACATTTGTAATTCATTCTTTTTTAAATATGAGGAGATTTTAAAACTGATACGTCAGTATAAAGCCTAACGCTATGAAAGTATTTTCCAATGACACTCAATCCAGCAAATCTCTTTGAAGTATCTAACTGTTGAACAAAAAAAGTTCCAATGTTTTAATTACGTTACAGATGGAATCCCTCGAATGACCCAGTTCTGGCGCTTGTTATGTTACAAGTGCCAATATGTTTCAGTAAAAACGGCTTTCATGGTAAAATACAAACACAACAACCGATAGCTTTCTCCCGGCTGTCGACTTTATTAGTTGCTATCAATGATTAATATGTATGGCTACAAAATCATGTGAAAGCAAGCAAGCAAAACAAAGAAACCCCCGGGCAAAAGTTTCTCAGATTTTTTTCTAGTTTAGCAATTAAGATTCCACTGTGATAATTTTGCAACGCAATAACTTTTACTCAAACACTAGAGCGTCGTTGTTTGTCGTCGTCTTTGTTCCTGCTATTGCGGTAGTTATTGTTATTTTTGTTGCTGCTGCTGCTGTTGTTGCCAACGTTGTTACTGATATTGTTGTTGCTACTGCTACTGTTACTGCTGCCGTTGTTGTTACTTTTACTGTTGTTGTTGTTGTTGTTGTTGTCCACGTAATTAAGTTTTATTATTGCTGACATGCATTTCAAGTACCACGGTAAAGTTTATTTACCGATTTCGACCAGAGGAACAAAACAGGACATTTTATCTGAACTAAGAAATCCAAACACGAAGACTTATTGTTTTTCAGTGATTCGGTGTAAAATTCATGACTTCCAACGTCAGTCTGGATCAGCCAGCCACACTTTTGTTTCCAACAAAATATTGTACTGAGTAAGCCTAATCCCTCCCTTAAAACAGCGACTGGCTAGTGGGACAACTGGTTAATGGTGACTGGTTATTGAGACACCAAACTAGTGGTGAATGGGTATTTAGACATCCAAATAAGTGATGGTTACATATGTAGGTATTTTGGCAGCCTAGTCAATGGTGTTTGGATATTGGATAAACTTTACTCAAACGTTAGAACGTTGCTATTTGTCGTCGTTGTTGTTCTTGCTTTTGCTTTTGTTGTTGCTGTTGTTATTGTTACTGCTGATGATACTACTGTCGTTGTTATTAATTTGTTGTTGTTGTTGCTGCTGTTTTGCTGCTGTTAAAAACGATGATTAGGAGGAGGATGTTGTCGTGTTGTTTTAATA
>JAUMHH010194346.1:0-13873 GCA_032359455.1 Chlamys rubida
ACCATGTTATATTGTGGAGTACCCCTCCTACAAACTTATAACCATGTTATATTGTGGAGTACCCCTCCTACAAACTTACAACCATGTTATATTGTGGAGTACCCCTCCTACAAACTTATAACCATGTTATATTGTGGAGTACCCCTCCTACAAACTTACAACCATGTTATATTGTGGAGTACCCCTCCTACAAACTTATAACCATGTTATATTGTGGAGTACCCCTCCTACAAACTTCAGAAACACTTTGGCCCTGCAGAAATCTCAGTAAAGTCCCAACTGCTCAAAGGTTAACAAGTTAATCAAGTTATTAATTAATCAATATTCCCCCAGTATTAATTTTGCCCTACACGGGTGATTACTATATATAAATGGTATGCTGGTTACTAATATTTGCTGGCGTGATTAATTTGCACTCATTACAGAGGGCAAACAGGTCTGTTGTATGACTGAACTACTTGATGGTGATGAAGCGGACCTAAAACCACTCAAACATGGGCAAAAACTTGAAAGATAAACTGCAGCGAAAAAGTTCCGTTCCTCAAGAGAGTAATCCACCATCTTGTATAGAAACACGAACGGACGAACAGATGGAAGGATGGACAGACAACATTAGATGAAGAATTATAGAACTATATGAACAGAACTAAAAGTGATTTAACCCTTTCACCCCTGAAAGGGTTTTAATGCATGGGCATCCTGGTATACTAAAACCCCCTAAAGCCTGTACAATATGTGTGGACTTTGACCGACACATACCGTAATAACTGGTGTCTGTTAGAAATGTTGACAGGATATGAATTACCCACTTAAATCAAAGCCTGTACATCAGCTCTATCTAGTTTTTGATTTTTTTTTTTTTAGGCGATAATAATTTAAACTGCTGGTTAACAAAAGAGGCCGTATATATTAACTGTATGGTGCAAAAAAATTTTTTTACGAGGAACCAACGTTAACTCCATACACAGAGAAAATTGACCGTCTAAGGGTGTCTATTTCCATTTTGTAGAAAAAAATGGCTGTCTTTTTCAATATTGAGTCCTTTCTCATTTTTTTGTCTTCAAACCATATGATACAATGTTTGTATCAAACTTGGCACATATTGATAAAAGAAGTGCATTGATTAGGCTGCCTTATAAGCGTCAGCTGTAGGGAATTTCCCTTTAGCTCAGCGGTAGAGCATCGGGCTGGAAAGCCAATGGTCGCGGGTTCGAGCCCCAGCGACGGCACTGCCTTAATCACTATTTCTTGTCCTACTACAAACTGGTGCCGTTGACCCTCCCCGTTCAAGGTAGCAGAACCCTTGGGCGGGGAGTCAAGAACCTTAAGGTTGGTATTTGAAAAAAGGGGGGAATAGTGTAAAAGATGTGCATTGATTAGGTTGCCTTACAAGCGTCAGCTGTAGTGTATATCCCTTTAGCCATGGTAGGACTTATTATCACCTTTCCAGGTCTTAATTTAATGCAGAAGCCCTTAGACTCTTTTGAAAGTAAATCTAAATAACATTTGTGGGCTGGGGTGACTTTAACACTTCAAGGGACTTATTAGCGTACAGGCATTAAATCTGGCAGAAATGTTAAAAAAAAATGTTTAACGCAGTTCATGATATACCAATGAATAAAATTTTGAAAGGTTTGAATTATAACATTACTGGAGGAAGAAATAGCATTTCTGTATTGATATAATGAAAACCACAAGCTTGTCAACCAAGATATAATGTAATAAGAAGCAGTCATCCGTTACTAGGGTGACACAACTTTCCATCACGGTCTCCAGGAGTTTTATTTCTCCCTAGTGTGTCCTATTTATCAGGTACTATGATGAAAGCACTGAGATGCATCAAAAAGTAAAACCTTAAATTATTTTATAAAAGTTGAAAATTTGAAATTTAAATTGTAGTTTACATTAGAAATATGTCAGTGTGAACAGAATTTTCACTCAACATTTAACAAACAAGGTTATAAGTGGATGTTTTGGTTAAATTGTTGCTAGATACACAAAGGTGTCTACATAACTACAAAACTCACTGTAAGCCAATTCTACCAGATTATGACAGAAAAAAATGAAATCGTGTCAAGTAGCTCATTGAAAATGGTGCACTGCCTTGTTGTCAAGCGTGACAGCACTAAAGCACTGCCTTGTTGTCAAGCGTGACAGCACTAAAGCACTGCCTTGTTGTCAAGCTTGACAGCACTAAAGCACTGCCTTGTTGTCAAGCGTGACAGCACTAAAGCACTGCCTTGTTGTCAAGCATGACAGCACTAGAGTATGGCACCAAAGATTATGCCAC
The DNA here is from genome assembly GCA_032359455.1 of Chlamys rubida. NCBI lineage: Eukaryota > Metazoa > Mollusca > Bivalvia > Pectinida > Pectinidae > Chlamys > Chlamys rubida. The sequence continues at coordinate 2,291 of JAUMHH010194346.1, forward strand.
TCATCCAAGTAATTTCTAAATTTAGTTAAATGTTTGTCTTTATAAATGTTTTGAAAAACTAAGAAATAGGAAAATTAGTGGTTTTCCCATTGAATAATACAATGTAATTCAAATTTGACATGTATGGCAAAATATAAAGCAATTTTTACATAATAAACTGCACTCAATAATAAAAACAACAGTACCGTATTCTGCCAAGAATCCAGTGCTTATGAAATATTATGGTATTCAACAGGAGACCTATAGCTGGTAAGCATGTAAATTAATTTTTAAAAATAAACAAAAGTCAAAAGAAAAACAAAAGGATGGTTCATACATTTTTAAGTCTTATTAAGTTACAGTAACCTATTAATTAATTATTTATTTCAGTAAAATTGTGTACAGTTAAATATAACTTTAGGCTCTTCATGCAAAGGGATGTAGGATAGAGAAATTCCATCCTCAGGATTTTCAAATTGGGTAAAACCCAAGGCTTTAGAGTATATTTTTCTCTCATTCTAATCACTTGAATGATAGCTCAGAAACAAACAAAAATTTGCGTTTTCAATTTCAGTATCACAGCATTGGAATAATGGTACTCCAATTTTGTGTTGATGTGTCATTTATGTATGTTCCTTTGTGACGTCGACAGGCACATGAAATAGGTGTAAGATTGAAATTTCTCACAACCCTTTAATTTCTTGCCCTGCATGACAGTTCTGTCATATGCTCACAGGAATGAGAGAAATATTTAATACCCTTCCTCATACAGGAAAGAATGAACACTAATAGATGATTACGTAGGTACATTAAAGTGTTCTATGGGAAACAAAAGATTCAATCATCCCGCAAAAACCTTGAAATTTATTCCTTGGCAGATCACCACATTCCTGCTATCAAATCTCGCTCACCTGTATAATTCCTGATGTTATCATTTATTAGTTAAACAATGGCCCAATTAGTGTTTTGTCATCAGTTTTTAGCTGATCCACTAACTTCAAACATAATCTCCTAATTAAGCACAGTCTAGTAGATTTAAATAAGGAAATACAGGTATTTATGTACGGGCCTATGTTATCACAGTTTCGAGATGATCACCTGTCGCCTTTAATTGTATTTTTTAGAATACTACTCCCCTGACCTTTAAAGTGTATAAAGTACTGACCTTGAACTATAAAACAGACACGTGTACTGTACATTCATACTATGTAAGAGTCTCTCCAATCCCGGTTCCTATGAGAGGAAACACTTCCACCGGGGATCGAACCAGCGATCCCAGACTTCCCAGACTTCCTTGTCAGATGCTCTACCACTGAGCTAAAGGGAAATTCCGTCTAGCCAAATCTAGACGGCGACCTGAAATCATATGTAAACTTCAAATCTGCCACACTACTCCCCCCTTTTTAAATGTGTTTTCCCTCGAACACCACAACCCAGGTTCTAACTCCCTTTCACCACGGGCACCATTTATAACAGGAAAGAGAATAATGTGCTTCCACCAGGGATCGAACCTGCGATCCCTAGGTTCCTAGTCCGACGCTCTACCACTGAGCTAAAGGGAAATCCCTCTAGCGCCACACTAGAAGGTGACCATAATCCCATTTACAATTAAAACTGCCACATATATAAAGATATATGATTTTCGTCCACAATTACACAAAAATATCCTCCCAATGCCCAGTATTACTGCAAACCCAGCCTTTATCCCATAACAGCCATTGATCCCAGAAAGTTAAGGACCAAAATACCATTACTCTTTGACTCATCATTAATTAGATGTTAGAAGAGACCCCTCTAGTTATGTATAGGTTACATATATATATAAACAAACCTATTACTCTAATCTCTTCAGCAACGAAGCTACAGACTAAATATCATGACTCCAGGATGCATGGCTCGATGGAAGAAGTTGTTGAGACACCTGTGACTTCGAAAACTTTACAGAAATGTATTGTCTTAAGATACTAGCCATTTACAGAAATGTCTTACCATTCAGTAATTTTTGTAGAATTTCTTCAGGCAAGCTAAAATTTTTGAAGAGTCTCCTTACCAAGAAATATAGTTGGCTCTCAAAAAGTTGGTAAGTCTCAGAGGAAAAGCACGAGTCCAAGACTGGCTTATCTCAGTCCCACAAATCATTGGGTGCTTTTCATATATATATCTTGATAGTGTGTTTTACTGTAGAATTAACATAACATTTCAAATTTTGGTATGTAACTTTAGTAGACTCTACCATGCATTGATATGGATGAGTGCATTATGGTCTACAGTGGTGAAAGGGTTTTAAACCTGTAATGAACTTCCAAGTTTAACCCAAACTTGAAATTCACATTCAACCTTACGGTTAGCATTACCTGAACGGCTTATGATCCGTCGCTTATACCGTAATACCCGTTAACAAAAGCTAATGTGTTATGTCTCTTTTTAAATGTCTGTTTGGTTTGGTTTCTTTGTGTTTTACGTCCTATTAACAGCTATGGTCATTTAAGCTTAGACTTGCCAGGTTTTGGTGGTGGACCCCGGAGAAAAACCACCGACCTACGGCCAGTACCTGGCGACCGGCCCACGTGGACCTCGAACCCGTGACCCAGTGGTGGAGGGCTAGTAGTAGCAGAATGTCAGACGCCTCAACCACTTGGCCACCACGACCCCTGCTTTTTTTAAATGTCTTTTTGTCATTTGATAAATTAATATACAATTATAAGAAGAAAACAGATATATAATTATATACCCAGTATACATATTATTACTTGGCCTTCACAAGCACACAGCTAGCTCTAACCAGAAGCTCAGATGACACGACTGAAGTCTAAGATTTTTTAAGCATAAAAATACATTTCCTATGTTTTGATAGAGTCAACAAAAAAATTGACAGGAGAAACTTAGTAAACAGTTTTTATCAGTCTGTACAATCATGTAGGGCTATAGGATCACATCACAGCACAAGACTTCCCCCGCTGTTTATAATGACAAAGCAAATCACTGACGCAAACAACACTTAGGGCACATACTCTATTCATTACTTTTTAACATGTATCCAGCGATCATCAATAATTCAAACTGACCTGTTTATCTTCAGAATCGGGATTGATTCTCACTCTACTGAAATCCATAATGTCTAATTAACATTCTACCAATTAATACAACAATTAACACTCTGCTTTGATGTTTGGTTCTGGTTGATGAACAGCAATGTCCTTGCCTGAGTATAAGGCTGCAATATGTTGAGATACATGTCTCAAATTATTATACGAAGAGATATAAGGTTTAAAGAACCCTTTCATCCCTATAAATATCATGGTAGACTCTACTTTCATTGATAAAAGGTAAATCTAAAACACTCTAGGGGAGAAGTGTACATAAAAAAGGACAGAAAAACAAGTTATTTGACTGATGTCTTTATTAGAAAGCTTTGTTAGGTTGACATAATCATAAACAAAATTTTCAAAAGTTCTTTTCTTTAATGTTGAAATATTAAATTCTTTTCATCTCTCAATTAACCTAATTTATACATAGGGACAGCTAAAAGCTTTCCATTTTTCTGCGAAAATTGTAAGATGAATAAAGAAATTTATCCTAAATTTCACCTGTAAACTTCTATTAAGCTGAAAAGGCATTAAATGAACAATTAGGCCAGGACCTTAGTCACCACTGGGGAGTAGATGAATGCAGAGCTCTACAAGTTTGGGCGAGGTTACAATTTGCTGTTATGTAAGGTTGCATCAGCCTCTAAGCTTGTCTTTATCGTTTATGGCAAGTTTATTATTGGGAAAGGGGGGATTTTTAATTTTTATTTTTTTTTAAATTTTTAATTTCTTCAAAAATTCAACAACATTTGTTATTGTTTGTGTTTCTGTATTTTAAGGTCTGTTAACTCATTCACCCCTGAAAATTCATAATGAACTATTCCAACCTTTGAATTGGAAGGGTTCAAATGTGTCTTCAGGGGTAAATGAGTTAAAATGTCTGTGTGCTGAGACAGATCAACCTTGATGCTGTGTGTGATATTCAGAGGGCAAAAATGGTTTGTGTTAAATGTGTGTAGAACAGTGGTGACGTAGCATTCTCTTGCTACGGGATATCATAACTGTGTGAGTTACCTCCCTTCTTAACAGGTATCTTCATTGTCCAAATCGTGACACTTTCACAAATATAATGTAAAAATAAAAAATATAAAAAAAAAGAATCTTAGGATTTTGTATTGAATTAGATATAAAATAAAATAATTTTAAAAATAAAATATTATGATAAAAAAAATGAAATAAAACTTTTAATTAGTCCATAAAGTCATAACACAGCTATACAGTATATCGTATGGTATCTGTTCAAAAGGGAAGCAACTCTGACTGTTTGAAGAGTTATCTGTCCTTTGTAATTGGAAATATGTTGGGTGTAGACACATTAAAAGTGATTTTATCCCTCATCTAAATGTATACGTTAGTCAACCTTTTGTCACTCGTCCGATTAATTCCTCATATTAATTGTAAAATAGTTAAAATTTAGAAAATACTTTTTGTAGTACCAAGGGATCACGAAAAGATATTTTTAATTTATGATTTGTGACAACCATGCATGTTTCCTTGTAGGGTGTGAGACAAGAGTTGTTGCCCCTGGCTACTGTATGACGAATGTGTGACGAAGTTGTCTCCCCTACCTTCAATAAGTGTCACATAAGTTTACAGAGAACATTACTAGGGTTTCACACTGCTTTGTAAATTAGCTTAACTCATACAGTTGTCTAGTCTGCCCTCCCCTACTGTTTTGAATTGGACCTGTCTCAAGTCCTACCACTGTCACATGTAGGGGAGAGAGGAGGGGTTCCTTGTGCCATACCACACATAATAGACTGGGTTTGTACAAACTGATGGTGTGTTAATTTATAGAAGATTAAGAAGCATGCATTCAAAGCTATATACATATATTCAAATTTCGATTGTAATTTTCGTTTTCATGTATTTCGTTTCAAATGGATATTTGTAAAAAAGCTAAAACTGAATTTGGATTTATGTGTCGGAGGCTTTTGTTTAAGTGTATCCCAGTTTGACCATTATTCACCCTTACTCAGTCATTCAAGGATATTTATTATAGATCTGATAGAATGTTGTACCCCTTCCTGAAGTCTACTGACTTTATATATTACAGTGGTATATTACACAGTGGTATATTACACAGTGGTATTACACAGTGGTATATTACACAGTGGTATATTACACAGTGGTATATTACAGTGGTATATTACACAGTGGTATATTACACACTGGTATATTACACAGTGGTATATTACACAGTGGTATATTACAGTGGTATATTACACAGTGGTATTACACAGTGGTATATTACAGTGGTATATTACACAGTGGTATATTACACAGTGGTATATTACACAGTGGTATATTACAGTGGTATATTACACACTGGTATATTACACAGTGGTATATTACACAGTGGTATATTACACAGTGGTATAGACAGTATAAGGTGTGAGAACATCACAACACCCAGATGACAGTCTGCTCTGAAGGTCAAAGTTCATGTCATATTCCTCATTTAGTAATATATATAAATTATTGTTAAGAGAACGTAACCTGTCATTTTGGTTTCTGTGATTGGTGGAGAGTGTAGAGAAAAGTTAACACAGGAAATGACACAACTTTGTAACATCTTAATATTTCATTGATGAGAGAGTTTTCATTAAAATATGGGAAAACATGATGTTACCTTCATGTTGATCTATTCCCAGTAGCCATATATGTTACTAATAATAGAACTCGATGTTACTCTTTGTAGATGAATGGTCATCAGATAAGTTTGTAACCAATGGTTACTCTAGTGATAAGTTTATAACCAATGGTTACTCTAGTTATAAGTTTGTAACCAATAGTTACTCTAATTGTAAGTTTATAACCAATGGTTATTCTAGTTATAAGTTTGTAACCAATGGTTACTCTAGTTATAAGTTTGTAACCAATGGTTACTCTAGTTATAAGTTTATAACCAATGGCTACTCTAGTTATAGGTTTTATAACCAATGGTTACTCTAGTTATAAGTTTGTAACCAGTGGTTACTATAGTTATAAGTTTGTAACCAATGGTTACTCTAGTTATACGTTTATAACCAATAGTTACTCTAGTATAAGATTTGTAACCAATGGTTAATCTAGTTATAAGTTTGTAACCATAGTTAGTATAGTTATAAGTTTGTAACCAATGGTTACTCTAGTTATAAGTTTGTAACCAATGATTACTCTAGTTAAAGTTTGTAACCAATGGTTATTCTAGTTACAAGTTTGTAACCAATGGTTACTATACAGTGTAGTTATAGGTTTTGTAACTATTGGTTACTCTAATTACAAGTTTGTAACCAATGGTTACTCTAGTTATAAGTTTGTAACCATTCTTATTCAAGTAATTACTAGTTACAACTGTTTTCGCCAATCAGATGATATTTAACTATTATTTTCTCAGAATGGTTTGTGTAATGATTTCAAATTGTTCCCCCTTTGATCGTTTTGTTTATGCAAGTCTATCATGTGAGCCGCGGTACGGTAAGAGTCACCTATAACTTTGATAATTCCGTGAATAAATATTTAACCTTTGACAAGAATCATTCATTGAAGATTCTCTATGAAACGATAGCAAGTCAGTAAGATTTTTCTTAAAGCTCAAGTTATGATTAAATATTCAGTGACAGTAAGATGTTCTGGTATGAAAAATAAGTCTGTTTGATAAATTTACAACAAACCTTTCTGTATAATGCTATTTTATCTGAGCTTCTGTATATTTAGTGGGTCAGAAACTTCGGCCTTGAACCCTGTCAATCTTATTGACCCCCTGTATTTAATGGGTCAGTGACTCCGGCCTCAACTCTATTAACTCTGTATTCAATAAGTGTGTGATGTATACTTAACTAACAGCATCAATAAGCATATAGATAATGTATACTAGGTAAAATTTCCAGATTATTGGATTTTGGTTTCGGCCAGGTTCGGCTGTTAGAAGGGTCAATGCAGTGTCAGATTATGTCACCTTATCCAACATTGATTTACCGGTACTGTGATCCAATATCAAAGTGACAGGTGATCACTAGCTTTTAAAGTAGAAATGTACATCATGTATAATAATTTTACCATTTACATTTTACACTGTATTAGTGTCCTGCATAGTTTTTCATTGATTTGATTTTAAACAGAATTGTTGTATATTTCTCCAAATGTATGTATACATTAGTTCCCTGTCAGTCGTTGTCTTGCGAGTAGGACGAGGTGTTGATTTCACGGGGTGATGAAGTGTGGGAATCCTTCACAAATCCTCCCTAGTCGTCACATAAGTATAAACTCACCGTTATTTTGATTCTGTGTTAAGATAATCTCACTATTTAACAGTTTGAACGAAAAACAGTCATGTACTTATCTCCTAGATAAGTCTTAACCATTTTCTAAAGTATTCTTAAACCTCATTAACATATTCATATTCTAAATTTAAATTAAAATTCATTTGTATATTAATATTCTAGATATTGACACTCATATGCATATTCATATTCTAGATATTGAAATTCATTAGCATATTCATCTTGATATAAATATTCATAAGCATAGTCATCTTCTCAATGTTAGTGTAATTAGCATATTCCTTTACTTTTAGGCTATCCTTCTCCAGGATAGGTTATATTCATCTTTTCAAGATTACAATCTCATGAATATTCAGAAAACTTCATTATTTGACATAGTATGTGTAGTGCATGCATGTTCATTTCACGACATATTACATTCAGTAAATATACATCTAATTAACAATTAGCATATACCCTTGTATGTAGGTAAATGTCCACTTCCATTGTTGTGATAGTACCAGCCCTAGGGTAAGGAATCATTTCCTGTGACGCGAGATCTCAGATTATGTTATTAGTGAAAATATTACCAATTTTCTTACTAAAGACAAATTCTGACATCCCTCTCGCTTGAAATTCAAATTAGATGTGCTTCGTTGTCCTAGGGTTGACGTGTACAGGTATCGGTGTTAAACGCTTCATGCATTTCGTTTTCTCTATATTTATTTTTTACCTTGAGTGCAATATTCCTCCTTTTTATTCTGTTCATATTTGTTAATTTATTTATTGAATTAAGAATATATTGATGTTTTTATGTCATTCTAGCAGTGACCTTGATAAATATTTTAATTGAAACGTGTCTCTTGTATATCGACCATACTTGTGTTGTTGACAACGTTTTTGTGATATTTCAAAGTTCGGTTTTATTGCTTTTTCGTGACTATAATAAAGCATTACTTACTCTGACGTGTGTTGGGTGATGTTTTGAAAACATTGGTGGATTCGAAAAAAAGTAAAAAAAAAGTAATCACTCAACAGGATCTTCTGTACCGAGTTTGGTTGAATTTTGTTTTGGCATTCTTGAGAAGAAACTGTTTATACAACAGATATGAATGAATGAGAGACCAAGCAAGCTAAATAACGAGTTTAATCTAAAGTTGATAGTTGGCTTTGGGGGCCTCTATTTATCAAACTGTTATCATGCTCAAACAAAGATTCTGTTCTCAAGCTCAACTTATTGTTCCATCGATAACATTAATAAAACTTCCATTTCCCCCCCAAACAATTTAGAGGATTTTTGGATAAACAACGAAATGTATCGTTTCATGTCTTAACTTGCTCTTTTACCATGTCTCATGATTTCAGCTAGTTACAAGAAAGTTGGTTTGAGCACAGAACTCATTCTTGAGCTTGAAATCTGTTTCATGAAAACGGGCTCTGATCGAAATACAGACTTCTACAAAATTCAAGTGAATTGAGTATTTTCAAAATTTGTAGATTTTTCAGAGTTACTATGAAAACTAAAAGCGTCACTTAATATTGTTCCACTTAAAATCAGATAAAGGTCAGCAAATAGCAAATAAATAGTGCCGGTTTGAAATATAAATGGTTATACAAAAAATGTATTTCAAATGTTGTGACAACCAATTACCTTACATGTAAGATTGTTAAATTACCTTTTTGAACCAAAAATACTTAAGATAATGCGACAATCCAATATCTAATTATCAACATTTATTATGCAATAAAACATTTACTATAAAAATAATTGAATACAGCTAATTTAGATACGGTATATTGTAGATTATAAACATGTAACTTCACAATTCTGTGCAACTCTTAGGGTGAAAATGCTAAAAAATGTAAAAATAGCAACTACCCTAGTAGAAATACAGCACACAGAAGCCTGCTTTAAAAACGTGAAAATGGACGCCTGTCTAAAATGATGACTGCATGAAGTCTCTTAAAAATAAACACTGAAGTCTGTTTAAAATAATTATGGAAGCCATATCAAATGAAAACTGAAGTTTGTTTAAAATGAACACTGAAGTCTCTTAAAAATAAACACTGAATTTTAATATCATTATGGAAGCCAATTTCAAACGCAAACTGAAGTTTGTTTAAAATAAACACCGAAGTCTGTTTCAAATGGATTATGTTTAATCTTATTGCACATTTAATAACAATATTTTCAGACTAAACTTTGCATTAGATAATTTTGAGAACTCAAAATCATCATGGGTAAGAAACCCCAAAATGACATCAAAATCATGAACTGAACGAACAAAGATGGTATCTACTGGAACAACATAAAATGATGTGAGAATGAATGGTGACAAATGTGTAGAAATTAGAAAAATCTTGAGTTTCGAAATTATCAACACGGTGAACATCACATCACATGATGAACCGAACATAAAGGTCGTATGATCCTCGACATCACAGGCACAGTCTTCAGTCCTCGACATCACAGACACAGTCTTCAGTAGGGCTGGTATCGTCGATCATGTCTGTGTTGACCTTGATCATGTCTGTGTTGACCTTGACCTTGGTGTTGGCCATAACGACCTTGGTCTCTATGGCCTGGAGAGTGTCTGTCATTTTCATATCTACCATGTTGCTGGTTACCGTAGTTCCTGTTACCATAGTTACCCCGCTGTTGATACCCTCTTCCACCTCCTCCTCTGTAAATATACACAAACCCACACATCAAATCCTGTCATTAAACCTAGGCCATATCTAGGGCCGTTTTCGTTTAAACGGCCAAACCGGTCGGACCACAGTTGTTCGTTTATTCAATAAGGTCTGACCTAGTAATCTGATGCTGCTTTCAGGCGAGCCTTGACAAAGCCTTGCAAGGCCTGCAAAAACATTTGCAGGTCTGCCAGGATTTATACCCGAAATTGTTACATTTATAAACGGTCAAACCGGTTGTTCCGCCTAAACGAACAGGCCCTAGATCTATTCATGTAAACAAGAGGCCCATGGGGCCTTCATCATTTCTCCATTACCAACGATTCTCTAGGTACGACCCTGTGGAGGTTTTACAAGTTCAACTGCTTCTGATAACACACAACAAAGACATCTAACCATCATTTCAATTTTAGTGAACATGAACATGGGAGAGAGAACATGTTCATTTTTTTTTTCAAATTGATGCAGTTATTGTGATTGACATTGAATTTTTTTTCCCACCACTGTGACCTTGAAAGTGGGCCAAGACAATTGAACGTATAACCCTTTATCTTCATTATAGCAAGTTATAGATGAAAAAATACACTCTAAACATTCACGTTCTTAACACTTTGGCCAAGATTAAATAATGAAATTATTTACATATATCTTTATCAAATTGTCTACCAAGTAAATTTTGGGGGGAATGCGGCAAACTTTTTCATCATCCGAGTAAAAATTCTGTAGTTTTCTTCAGACTAGGACAAAGAAACATACTTGTAAATGTACAGGACTTTACATTATAACACTAAATAGACACTGTATACCAGGAAGAGATCGCCAAGCCAAATAGTCGCCCTTTCCAGATAAAAGCCATGTTGGCCCAGTGATAATTTCGCCCTTTACACGTATTGCATATTGTGTACTAAATTTCGCTGTCATGATAAAGGAGACGACGATAAGGGTGAACGTTAAACTGTGGTGGAAATTTCCCGGTATATAGTAAGTCATCACTTGTACGTCTACAAACCTATTGCGGTCGAAGTTTCGATTCTGTTTCGGGAACCAGTTCTTCACACACGGGGGAGGAGGTTTACTGGACTGAAGAACCTCCTGATAGCTGGAGGACAACAATAGAAACATTAAATCACCAGTATATACAATGAACAAGATTTGTTTTTCTATAAACTGTTGAAAAAAATTAAAAATTCTTATTAACAGACAATAAGTTTTAGAATATAAAACCTGTCTGCTATATAAACAAACACATTATAAGAAGTGAAATTGATGAGGTAAGGTAAAAATAAGCTGTTCTCTGATGCTTGTGTATATTATACTAACACACTATATCATACAAGTTGTTACTGAATATTAAAATTGATATATTATAAAGGTTATCTTAATAGTAAAAATAGAAAATCGATCACTTGCACAGCAGATTCTAATAAATCAATCATGAAATCCCTTTATCCATTCACCAGTTGAAAATATTACATGACGTTTTCTATTAATTTCTGCTTAGTCATCCCTTTAACCCTTTCACCACTGTAGACCATAATGGACTCATCCAGATCAATGCATGGTAGAGTCTACTAAAGTTA
>JAUMHH010194357.1:0-13872 GCA_032359455.1 Chlamys rubida
GGGGGGGTGGGGGGCAAAAGGGGAATTTGAGGTTTAAATCTTAAAAATCCTTCATCTTCTGTACCATTCTAACGGATTTTATCAAAATTTGGTCCAGAATATCCTTTGGCAAAGACGACTAAATTTTGTATAAATGGAAGGTGTGGCTCCTCTTAGTGCAGAGGGGCAGGGCCCAATAGGGGAATTTAGGGTTTAAATTTCCTTCTTCTTCTGTACTAATGATGGGATTTTATCCAAAATTGGCCTGGGGCATCTTTGGGCAAAGGGAACTATTTTTTGTATAATCAGAAGGTGTCACTCCTCTTGGTGCAGAGGGGAGGTGGGGCCCCGAAAGGTAATTTGAGGTTTAAATCTTAAAAATCCTTCATCTTCTGTACCGTTGGAGTGATTTTATCCAAATTTGCTCCAGAACATCCTTGGGCAAGGGGACTTAATTTTGTATAAACAGAGAGGTTGTTGCTTTTAGGGGGCGGGCCCAATACTGGAAATTGATGTTTAAAATCCACCCCAATTCATGGGGCAGAAGGAAGAGACCTAATGAGGGACAGGTGTTGCCGAGAGACAGAGCCAAATAATTGTTATATGTAATAAGAATAATTTTCCATGGTTGCATTATTGTCCAGGTGAGCGATACAGGACCCCTGGGCCTCTTGCTAATTATAATTGTGACTTTAGTGTCATCTTACCAATGCTTTAAACTTTATCTACACACAATAGTTAAATAGAAAGAATATCTAGTGATCTACACAAATCAGAGACCATTTTTTTACACCAAAGTTTCTGTTTTAAGTCAGAATATTTTGGCAAGGCAATATTCCACAGGCTAAAAATAGTAACATATAGATTTGCAGGTGAATACTTCAAGAATTAAGAAAGTTTCTTTTGGAATGTAAAATTTCCTTCAAAAGCAACAGTTATTAAGAATTACATGAAATAATGAAGGATGGATGACAAATACTAATGTTCTTGAAGTTATGAGTTTGCATAATGATATAGGCAAGTCCACAGGGATCTTAGAATTTGTTAAAACAATATTTAGACCTAAACTAAGGTGTCCAGGGTTAGTTTACACATCTTAGGGGTTGAGATCAATGTTAGGTAAAAATGCCACCCCTATGATGATATACAGTAAAACCCCGTTGTAATGCCACCCGTTAAACTGCCAAACCCGCATTATTAACCGCCATTAATTTACTCAGAACGGATTTCCCCAACGTTATTGGCAAATGCACATGTTGTAACACCTTCAAACCTGCATACCGCCATCCGCCATCATATTCCCAAAACAAATGGTAAAAATCTCACTATTTTGACCTTGTCAAAAGCAGCCAATTTAAGTAGAGTACGTATATGCAGGTATAAGCCGATGACAGGAATGTTACATACAAGTGTACATTGTATTGTTACATGTGATTGCCAACTGACCAGGTAATCAGCTGTATGTTTTGCATGCTCAACAATTTGATACATTAAATTAAAATTTTGAAAAAAAACCTATTCTGAAGTAAATTATTATTTTTTAAAGTATAAGTTCAGTTGGTGTGTGAACACTTGGTTTTAAACTGTAAACCTGATATACCGCCAAAATCACAGAGGACAGAAGGTGGCGGTATAACGAGGTTTTACTGTATACACTCATTGGGGGTGGCATATTTACCGAAAGTTGATTGAAACCCCTAAAACATGTAAAATTACTCTAAACACCTTATAGTTTATGTCTTAATATAGCTGTAACAAATTCTCAGGTCCCTGTGACTTAAACTACCCCCTAGAGACATAATACCACTTTAAAATGACATTTTGAGTTCTCCTAGATGAAATCATTATGTCTAAGAATAAAGGAATAGTTTAGCAAGTTTACTTATTGAAAATACTTAATTTAAAGGTCCAAAATCGGGAGTCTCCCTCCTAAATAGGGAGAGTTGGCAAGCATGAGACCAGCTGAGGTCAGCTGAGGTTTGGTTTGGTTTAATTTTGTTTAATAAAGAAAGAAAAAGATTCCAAATATTGCAATGGCCCTGCAGCAGATTTATTTTGGTTGCTTTTGTGTCCCCAAATAGAGGACACCAAAGTTCACATGAGTCGCCTCCTACGATATTCTTTTCCCAATCCCCCACCTGCATGGGTGGAGGTCAGCTGAGACCTCAGTATATCAAGTTAAAGACATCTAGATCTATTTTATAATAATGCAGCAAAACGTACCAATGGCAACGACTCCAAAACGTTAAAAAATGAGAATATTTTTAACTGAAATCAAATTTAGGAACATGCTGTCGCCAAAAGGCACTTTGAGTTTTCGCGCCCTTACGATTTAACCATACGTCACGCACCATCTATTTCTGCAAGTCATCCGCAGTGTAAACAAAAGACGACGATATTGAGCCTGGCACATTCCAATGTGTATTGACGGTGTGCGGTGAATTTCAAAATTATCGAAATGGCATCAACACGTCCTAGAACACGATCGCAGACAAACGGCACGGACATGGGGACCAACTTTTCACGATTAGAAGCAACGCCACCGGCTTCCAAAGAAAATGGATTTTCCCTAATGACCGTTTTGAAGGGCAGCGTTGCGGCACTGTGTGGATTAGTTTTTGGAATTGCAGTTGAAAAATCAAGGGGTAATTAATATTTTGCTAGGCCTATTATGTATGTCGTAAAATGACAAGGCATTTATGTTGTGTTCCTCATCTTTATTCAATGTATTATGTAGGCTAGATGTAAACGTGATATCCAGTGTTGCGGAGTTATCGCCCTTGACCGACAGGGGGGAAAAAACAAATGTGTTTCTATCTATCTACTGTACATGTTATAATACTCCACAGAGACCAAAATGGCTTTAATGCGTTTAGAAAACATTATTTCATAAATAGGCCTTATTACAGGAATAATAGGCTACTTTTTTAATACTTCATGACTTTTATTTTAGAATCTAATAAAAAAAAACTAAGACATTGAACTAAACATTGAAACTTTGATGTGCTTTGTTTTCATCAGATACATATATTTGTTTTTACAAGGTGTGTTTGATGTCAATGATGATAATTTTGTGTTATTATGATACTAAAAACAGTATGTACTGTATTTGTTGCAGTTTTTGAGCCTGCAGTTGTTACAAACCAGATGCTATTCCGCAAGTTTATAATGATGAAGGTGTTTTTGACATCACTTACTGTTGGTGAGTATGATATTTGATTTAATATGGCTTTCCTATAATTAGAAAAAAATCTTTTTACATGATCAATAATCAATGTTTTAATTCGAAAGAGCATTTTTATGTTTGGTTGATACTGTATTGAAATTTTATGCATGTATTATAGTGATAATGAAGTATTTATTTTATTTGAAAACAACAGGATTGTTTATATATACTATTCTCGTTGATAGAAGAACATATACAATGCAATATTCTTTAATAGGTATGTTTTTCCTGTCGGTGCTTGCTATTCTTCCATTCACAAGAAAGAAGTACCTTTTGTCAAGAGCAGCTTTTATTGGAAGTATCAACAAGAAGGGCTACTTTGGAATCTCTATAGGAGCTTTCATCCTCGGCTCAGGGATGGCTGTTGTTGGAACGGTAAAACAATATCTGAATCTGAATCTTGAATAGTGGTTCTTTGCAAATGACTAACTGCACTATTACAAAATAAATAGACGGCTGACCATATGTTTCACTAAACATACTATACATGTCAACAGTGTTAATATGTCAATAGTATGCACTGTTAAATTTTGTGAGATCACTTTTTTTTATGTTTTTTACATCTAATAATTGGTGAATTTTTACTTATAGTGTCCTGGCCTTGTTGGTATACAGATTGGAGCTGGTGTTCACAATGCAGGTGAGAGTTCACCTTATGTTGAACCTAGCTTTTAGTCTGGGATCTGATACTAAGGCGGCACAAACATCTAGAATTTATAGGGAGACTAATAGTTTCACAGCTGTTCTTTCTTATTCGACATAACTGCATAGATACATGCATATTTGTCCCCATTAATTTATGCATGTGTTATGCTTTTATTTGTTCTTGCGTTAACATAAGTAATTTTACAAATTGTTGAATGCTCAAATCACATTTAAGAAATGATTATGAAAGAGGTAATAATTTTGGAAACAAATAATATAACTGTTAATAAGCTTACCAATTATACATTTTAACGGCCTTAATTTAGAAAGTGGGCACTTTAACACTACATTAGTCTTCATTGCAAATTGGTTATATATAATTTTCCATTTCACAAGAAACATTTTAATTTGTTTTTACTATGGAAATATATTTTCCGGCAAGTAAAACTTTGCAAAATCTGCCTGCAGAAGTATATGAGACATGGATTTGTACACCCTGCAGTGGATAATACAATAAACACAACTTTTTGAAGGCCTTTCTAATTACTTACCATGAACCTGAGAAATGAGTCCCATGAAGGTATACAAATAGCCGTGTTCAAACTTAACGATAAACACAGCCATGAAAAATAATGTATGTCTATGGGAATCACTTTATTCCTGATGTATATGATTCAATGATAAGTTTAACAGTTAGGGGGAAATGTTGTGTAAAAGTATTTTTCATTTGTTATAGTTACACATATTTCTGAATTTCATGTTATCAAGCACTAAATAGACAAGTTAAATTTTCTTGGTAAACTGACATGGTCTGGTCTATAAATTTAAAGAAGATCTGTTAGAAATCTATATTACAATAACATAGACCTATCATCTACATACAGTTTTTGGAGTTCTATATTTTTCTTAAATTTGACACAAGGATGTCTAAGACCTGAAAGCCTGTTTAACCTTTTATTTGTAGTGTTTACACTTGCTGGAGCTTTGGCAGGAACAGTACTATATGGTCTAATGGAGCCTTACGTGACCAACTTAACAAAACCTAGCACACCTATCAAATACCACTTGTAAGTAGACAGTTGTTATTAACAAAATACAACAGTTAGAGTTAAATAACCATACACTGTATGTGTGCATGCCTGTGATCTGCTAGTAAAGTGATTTGGTTACAGTCAGGATGTTATGTGATGCAGTCCATGACACAAAATCAATGAAAGTGATATATATGTCAAATGATCTTAATTTATAAAGCCATATTCAAAATGGAAATTTAGTACCATAATGTAATGGTACTTTTTGTACAATATTATTTGAAATATACGACTGCTTAACAGGAATGGTTCTAATGAACACAATTTATACTAATTAATCATTTATAAAACAACTCTTAATACATGCACAACAAGTGTAAAACTATTTCTTTAAAAATTATTTAATCCTAAGAACGACGGTCTTTCAGATGAATACTGGTAGCAATTGATCATTTGTGTGTGTTTTGTAGTTTGTACCAGCTGATGGGCTCCCCTCCCTTCATTGTTTCTTTCCCTGTATTCTCCATCCTTGGAATTGTTGTTTTTTCCCTTGAGATGATGTACCCATGGCATGATGAAATTGCAGTAAGTATTCTCACATACCTTTGTATAGGAGATAAAATTGTTCCATTTAAGACTTCAGGTATGCAGGGGAATAGGATGTGTTGATTTTCTGTGGGCATGGTTGTAATTCTGATGTCTAAGTGTAAGCATTTAATGGATGACACATTTCATTATCAGGTGACATTGCATTATAACAGCAGATTGACTTGAAAAGCTTTCATTCAAGCAACAAGTTCCCTTTTAACTCATTTTTAAGACAACATATGGGAGAAAAAATTCTGTCTTTATGTTAGCATTTTGTTGAGTAGGGAATATGGAAATCCTTCTTCTGAGTGTAGAGTTCCCTTCCACTTATACAGGTAGATTATGAATTGTTAATAAACTTAAAAATGCCTATCTACCATAGTGATACTGCTACTTGCATCTCATTTTCAAAAGAGACGTTACAAAAAGCCTGTACTGTACAAGTGGAAATTCTTGCGTGTGGAAATATTCACATTGTGACTCTTTAAACTGATCACAATGTTGACATTTTTACGTTCACAAATTATGGTTCTGAAATCTGTATACTCAATACAACTGTAATTTGTATACGTAATCTTTAAATAATATTTGCATGTGGATGTATTAGGCTAATTTTTTATAAATGTGAAAAAACAAGCATTTCCACACTGTCAAAAGTTTAGTATACCGTACATGTATATAGCTTTTCTGCATGTCAGTTTAGATGGTGTTTAGCTGTTAACTACTTGATGACAGATTCAAAAGGCACAAAGGTTTCTGATTGATAATGGTTTTAATGTATGAAAATAATTTTAAGGGAGAAAACTTCAACACAAATCATAGTGTACAAGTAAAACTGCATATACATACATGTACATTAGTATATGTCATTAATGATTATATTCTTAAAACAGGTGCATTCATCTGACTCTGTTGGCAAGGCTGTGCTAGCTAATCCCTGCTGGCACCCCTACCTCTGTGGAAGTTTGATTGGGTGCCTCCAAGTTACTCTGGTACTGATCCTTGGTGATACCTTAGGTTTGTATCGCCATAAAATTATAATTAGAAAACATGAAAATCACAGAGTTTCAGAGTTTTTGATTTTGAATTTAAGCATCATCATTAACAGGCTTAATATAATAAAGTATAGAATTAATTTGACTTTTTGATAATATTTGATACAATTATTGTATTAAAGTTATCACTTGTCATACATGGACAAAGGCTGTCTAAATTGAATACAGGCACAATATAACTAATAAATAGTTAACCTGTTGTTCAGTTGACAATCACAATTAGATTGTCCATATAGAGTAAGCATTTGATGTAGGAACATGTTAAGCATGTTATATGTCCCTGAATATGCTAGCTCACAGTTTTATTTTTCCAGATACGGGTACATATAACCACTCAAAGTGTTTCAAAACTTGTCTTCAATGTTTGTACATGTAACATGTTTAATGCATGTCTGTCAGAAGTAATTAGAACTTCCAGGGGATGTTCTGTGTAACCAAATACCTGTTTTACAAAAGGTTAAAAGGTGTATCAGTTACTTGTTAATCTGAAGTTTATTTGATGATTATACCATGAAAACATCTTGTTAAGTTGAATATTGAATATTTTCTGTACATTTTGATAACTATATGTTGATACAGGAGGAAGTAGGTGCTACTGTACTGTGATGTCACAGGGTATTGTCAACAACTCAATGAAGAAACTATCACCGTATCTCACCAAGTTCAAAAAAGGAATTGCCAATTGGTGGCAGGTTGGTATATGAAATCTACTGAAATATATAAAGAATTGGTTAAATGATACTGACTTGTATCTGATTAAGATGCCTCTTACTGTTTTAAGGATCAGAAATCAGAGTTGCCCTTCTTAGCCAGATTTTTACCCAAAAATCAAATTTGATTTTTTGAATTTTGAAATAAAGTAAAATTAAAGCAAAAATTCTATCAAATAATTTATACATGTTTGTATACAGTATATGTTGATTTACCTGCGATGTCATTATCTTCCCCAGGTTGTATTTATTGGAGGATCTGCCTTAGGATCCTATTTATCTGCTACAGCTTCAGGCCAGTATGGTACTGTGGAGGGTGTTTCTCCTGGTATAGCAGCTCTAGGGGGTCTCATGATTATCTTTGGTGCAAGGATGGCTGGGGGCTGCACAAGGTGAGTAAAGCATCTGCTTCCAACAACACTTGGTGTTTTTACTCAGTCAGTGGTTTTTTTACTCCATTAATTTAGGATAGGGCTTTTTTGTCCCATTTTGGGAAGGAAATTGTTAAAAGAAGTAAATTGCAATTTTTTTGGATTTTGGCTTAAACGTGAAATTGTTTCAATTGGAAAATTGGCCCATTGTCAGCCGCAAAAAGTCCCAAGAAAAAATACTGTACTGTATTGATATGGATAATCCTGTATAACAAATGTCATCAGTTTGATTATTGAAGGAGCTAGGATAACATGTTTTTATTTTTGAAAAAAGTGATAACTAGGATGTTACATTGTAAGAGATCTTGCAAATACCAATACCCTTTGTTCTATATGCTTCTTGACAGGATTCTTTTGAATACCCCCTGATATAAACTGGCTTTGCTTCTTCATCCCTCTTGTTTGATAGACTTGTGTGAATTTGCTTAGTTGACCTCAAAACACTCAATGATGCCTCTTTATCCTTTTTAATAGTTCTTATCATAATATGTCTTACAACTTCAAGTTTGTTCAGACAATGACCTTGAAACACTTTCAAGGTTGCACTTTTTTTTTTTTTTTTAAATGAGAGTATGTATAAAGTATAAGTGATTTTTCAGTGGCCATGGACTTTCTGGAGTGGGCCTTCTCAACATGACTTCAATGGCAGCGGTGGTATCCGTGTTTTCTGGAGGCATTGTGACAGCCAAGCTCCTGCAGCTGATGTCCTGAAGAAACAACATTCACATCCTTTATCTGGCAGCTACTGTTTAATATGTGGAATGTGTGATACAGACTGGGTACAATTAAAAAAATAGTCTGGGGCATAAAAAGAAGGTCTACATTATTTTGTGGTCATCAACATCATCTGCAGTCCTTTGACTTTAATTAACATATGGTAAGCTTATAATTAATAAGTTAGGGTTACCTGAAAGTTTTCAGAAAGGGGTTTAAGTAGGAACATTAAACATCAGTAGACTTACCCGGTAGTATTCTGGAGAACCAGAAAGTTTGTAGCATGTTTGTTTTACTCAGGGGAGATATTATTTCACCTTGTAACATACTTTAGTATTGTTTTGGTTACCTCAGCTTCAATTATTGTGGTTTGATACATGATAATTTTTCTTATTTCCTTTTTTCTTAATTCCTTATTATCTTGTATATAAGTACTTTGAAGCATGGAAGTAACAAAGGATGATGTGATGCAAACATGTACTGGTAATGGTCGATTGCATTTAAAATGAGAACCAACATTTTAATTGTATCAATAGAAGGATATTTCTGTCTATAGAAGGAATTCTTATAACACATGTACCAGGTGTGATTAATAAAAGTTGGATTCTATGTGAAATATTTGGTCGTGATGGCTATAAGCAAATCATAGAATCATTATTGAGATTGCTGTATTAAGATTTTATGACAACTATTATTAATAGTGCTTAATTTGGTATTCTTATAGACCATTACTATATATCAGGTCAGCCTTTAAATGTGATTACTTAAAAACTGCCATAAAACACTGTATAAGTTTGGCAAAAGGAACCCTATTTATTCTGTATTTATTGTTAAGCTTTGTTTTTGTGTTTTATGTATGACCATTACAATTGTAATATGCTCATTTTCAAGTGCAATCAAATTTGTTATTAAAGTATTTGTGTTAGCTTCATTATTACCTCACTTGATCATTATTGACTAAATATGTCAATGAAATAATTCTTCAACAACATTATTAAAAATGTTTTCAAAATGGCTTTTTTTTTAATTTCAAGTTATCCTGTAAAAAATATGTTTGTACTGATATTTGTAACAAGGCTTGGTTATGTAATATACAGGGTTTTACATTTGTTTCCATTTCGTATGAGAATTATGAAACAAGTGTAAGAATTTTTAAGTTTAATGAGCCACTGGTCATCTACAATTAAACATTATGACGATTTTCATAAATCTCACCTGAAATGGAAATTCCTGTATAAAGATATTCCATGTACAGAATTTTGTTTGACAGCAATGATTTAATGTTTATGTAACACTTGATAATCTACAATTAGATTTATTAGTCTCTAGCTGAAACGTGTAAAAGTTGGTGGAACATAGTAACTAGAATATGACATTTCATAGTGTATTCCAGTTATCAATGTTACTAAAATTAGATCTCTCTTGATGTACTGACATCCATTTTTAGAGAACAAAGGTCAAGAACAGACCATAACTTGTGAAAAAGTCACCATCTATAAAGGAGGTTACCTGGTCCATGTAACAAGCATATGGGCTATTTACCTTAAACTGCATAGTCTACAAAAAAAATACTACCGGTAGTTATCAACTTTGATTTTTTACCACAAAGTAATAAGATTTGTTTCTGTAATTTTTGGATTGTGGGTCTTTAAATGATATAAATTCATATATATAAATTATGTTCGTGTAGATTGTGATTGTGTGTTTTTTAATCTTTCATGTTTGTCTTTTTGGAATTTATTAACTGTCAAACAATATTGTTAAAAAATCAAAATAGGAAAATAAAATGAAAACAGTTGATAGTTTTTCCCATTTTTCTCATGAATATAAATTTCTTGTGTTGATAACATGTCTAACCTGTATCTAGGTATATTGCTCTTAATTGATATTACTTTCTGAAATAAAGGTATAATAATGACATCACTACAGGTGTATTTTAGGAAAATTATTGGAAAAATTTGGCATATTATACTTATTGATCAATGATCAGATAAAATATGATCACCTAGAAATTTGTATACACCCATGGATTTGTTTGGTAAGATAATACTATTGTTTGTATATATTCACTGTTATTTCTTATACAACCATTACTCCATCAGTATAGCTAGAAATCAAATATGAAATGAAATAGAATTAATTTATAATTGCAATCTGATTAAAATCATTTGTTACATGGCTCCGTTAACTTCGTACTACGCCTGATAATTGGAAATTAGTTTCATGTTTTTTTGTACGTTTTTTACATTCAGGAAACTAATGACAACTGTGATAATGCATAGAAATCTGTTTGCTGTTTGTTAATTATAAAATAAAACATTCTACACTTGAATTTTTTATGTACTTTATGACTGTCATAGCTAAGTTTCCTGGGAATGTTGGAAAGCTCTTAGTTTTTCATCTGTTTTCTGACTCAGGTCAGTCATACAATTTATTACACACCTGATGATTTCAGGTTATGAAATATGAAGTTCTATATTTCACACTGTGACAATACAGGATGTAAGTTGTATTACCTCAGTAGCCAGAACTCATTGGATTGACCTCATCTATAATTATCCACTGATAAATTGGTAATTGAAATAAGAATGGGTTCGTAACATTTTAGCATCACTTAACGCTTTTGGAACTCGTTTGGTTCAAGTTTATGGGAAGCAAACTGAACCTTAATACATGTATGGGGTTATGAGGAATAATGGATATATTTCCCTCAGGCTAAAGCCATCATAATGGTATCCATACTGACATTACAGTTGGGCAATTAATATGAGACACAAGATTAACATAAGTGGTATTGCCTGTGTATCGCATGATGTTTCACTCTCTTATGCATCAATATAATTTAAAGTGTCAGATGGAACTGTATACATTACACTTTATATTTATGGCTTTTGTTTTGCAATGATACTGTCAAGTCGTTAAGAAGGAGTAATATTCTATTACGTAATGTGATTTTTTTTACGATAGCCAAAGTACCTGGTAAAGTTAAAATAAAATACAGGCCAAGAGAGATAACTCTTGCAAGACTGCCCGCATTACAATGATGAACGTTACCGGTGTCCTAAATAATATTGAGTAATAATTGAACATATTCGATTTCCTTTGGTGGTAATATTTTTAATGTATATATGAGAGGATATTGTATAGCTTTCTTAAATTGTTTCAAGGCATGTTATCTTACTATTTGCAATAACAGGAACTAGGGTTTTTGCACAACATCTATGAAAAACACCGATGATACATTTCGGGAGCTCTCGGGTGTTTACTTGACAACTGCATTAAGTCGGTGGCATCATGTTGCTAGCTGACGTCACGAGTTAAGACCTACTACATGTAGTTCGGGAGTACGTTCACAGATCGGACAGTAGGGATATATACACAGCCTCCAAGGTAAGTAACAGTCCTACATCACATTTATGTCCGAATGATCGACTGAACGGTGTATCACGCTATGTCGAGTGTCCCTCCCGTGGGGATTCATTGGTGACGTAAAGTTACATTACCCTATAGGCTATATACCGTGCTATTGTTGTGATCTACACACATGTGTACAAATGTATATATATATATGTACGTCAAGCTGTGAGTCCATGCTTTGTTATATAATCTTCACCATCCAGATACGAGTATATTCAGTATTTCAATGTAAAGCAAAACATGTTGTATATTTTACATTTCGCCTGTGGGTAATAAAAAAAAACTAACCAGAGGTTCATCTGGCCCCAACACCTGGCTTTTGGCAGCTACATATGTCTATAGATAGTGTCTGGTGGGTAATGTTTAAATGTCAACTTTGTTGAAACTTTGGCTATTGAAATGACCCACATACTAACCTATAATATTTATTTGAACATGACATAATTTTAAATTTACATTAATTGCATGTATAGGGAAAAAAGAATGTAAATTTAATGTGATGATGAATTGCCTATGCATCATACATATTGACAGACGTAAGTAATATATGTCTCTGATATTGATAAGTTATTTGATCTATAAGTGACAAACGGCTACACTTACCTAGTTTTCCATATTCGTAAATTGAAAAATATTAACATGTATACATTCATTTCAAAATGCTCGTTTGCAGCCTGTGTTGATTCTGCCCATGTTATAAGTTTTTAAATTGAACAAGTGATAAATCCATTTTTTTAGAACACTAGTTACTGTGTCTGTGTTAAAACTGTATGTAGACATATGTCATGGAAATAGATTATTATGACGTCATATATATATACAGTAGACTGCTGTCCATGGTGCTTGAGAAACTGTTCAACATTGGTAATGTGGGTCAGTTACCAGTAGCCTGGTTGGTATGAGCATATGTCCCAGAGTTTGATGGTCTTGGGTATGAATCCTCATTTGGTCATTGTTTTTTTCCTTCGCTGTTACATTAGGAGCCATTAATGAGTTTTGAACCAGAGACCTCAGAACTCAAGATGTACTCTAACCAACTGAGCTACCTGCATAATGCTGTTTGACCCAGTCGAGTATATAGGGTACCATTTTACTTTTCATTCCAATTAAATGATATCACTATAATGAATTGGAGCAATTTATTATGATGACATAATAACCTAATCACTGAAATTTGACTATAATGATATGTGATAGCACTGAATCATTTTGTAAACCCACCTATTCATTAATTATAATGATATCAATTAAATGAAATATAAAGTATTAAAACAATGCCTCATGAACCAGTACCAATACCTCTCATGAATTGTGAACTTTGAGTCTTCCCCTCATCATATAAGGGTGGGGAATGAACAGCATCTATTACTCTGTACATTGTATGAGTCAGATGAACTTTAAACTCAAAGGAACCATTTCATGCAAGAAATTAGATTGTGATGTAGTCTAATTTATTGTCATTTACATAAAATATCTAAATGTAACAGAATATATTACAGACGTATACTAGTAATGACATACTGTATTGATTCATTATGTTGTGTCACATTGTCGTATAAGTGGTGTCATCTAAAAATAGCATCATCTTAATACAGTGTTTCAATTGAACATTATGTGGTGTGTCATATCACTTTATTGATAGATTAGTATGTTTTGTGGTGAAGTCATGAAAATGATATGCAAAGTGGTTAAATATAGTGTCATTTGAATGATTAGTATCAGCAAATGTATGCAAAGGTCATTTACATATATGTCTTTAAAATTTAGTGTTATCTACTCACATCAATACAAGACCTGGATTGATGTGTCATCTAAATAGATTCATTCATTAGTTATAAGTGTGTCATCATCTGAAAGCATTTTTCTTCCAATATGATGTCATTTAAATGTTATGTCATTTAAATGTTATGTCATTTAAATGTTATGTCATCTAAATGTTATGTCATTTAAATATTATGTCATCTAAATGTTATGTCATTTTTAAAAATGTTATGTCATCTAAATGTTATGTCATTTAAATGTTATGTCATCTAAATGTTATGTCATTTAAATATTATGTCATCTAAATGTTATGTC
>JAUMHH010194368.1:0-13870 GCA_032359455.1 Chlamys rubida
CAAACTAGCATTAGTTTTGATAAAATAGACTTTTGAAAATGATATCCAAATAAATAGCGTCGCACGGCACGTAAATCAGGAAAGTTTTGTTTTGGTAATTATTCTTTACTTTAAATTGTCCATGTAACGATAATCGGCAGACAATAAAGCTTACATACAGTTAAATTGTCATAAAAGTATTATCTAATGAAAACTGTACACATAAAAGTACTTCTTTGCATTAAATGACAGTTTCTTGGGCCGTTTTCCCATAAGTGTCCCGTTTTGGGTACTGTCCCGATTTTGGTACAGTGACGGTAGTGATTTACCTGCCGTGGGGCAGATAATTTTTTGGAGCAACAAACATGACACTAACTTACGTGGGTTTCTTTAAATAAAAATAGGAATTTTAATTATTTTACAACGCACGGAGGGTCTTCATGTGGGAGGAAACCGGAGTACACGGAGAAAACCTACGTAGTCGGGCAGGTGACACAATACCTCATCATGGCCGGTTTGGGAATCGAACGCCTGCCGCCTTGGTCACGGAAAGTAAGTAGGTATAATGCGTAGTATGTACACAGTTCGTTGAGGAAATATGTCTTATGTATTCAAATGAAAATAGAAAGACTAGAGTGTACATATGCTGTTTAAATGGACTGGTTTCAGCTGGATTTAATGCAGTAATGGTCAAAAGTCAAATCCTGATTGTCGATTCGGAAGAGGAGTAATTGGTGAATGGAGAGGTAGGTTCGAGGATTCAGAATATCCCCATAGGATGCTTGTCAATTTACCATGTTTTCTTTCAATTGTTCCCATTCGAAAACCCCAGATACTGTCAGAAACTATCAGTTTAAGGACGCGCCACTGAGATTCCCGAACTATGGACAAATCTTGCAAGAAATGTCACGTCTTGGACAGCAATTGCAATCTCAACAGAACAAGGGTCATTACACAGCGAGTCGCCTCCATACACCCCCATGTATACTGAAGTAATAAGAGTATTCCGTCAATATCTCTAGAATTGCTCCTGTCCGTCTAATGTAAACACGTCACTGTTCTGAGACGGTCAACCTTCGTAACATGTGTATCGTCCTCTGTCGGTTCGACAAGAAATACACTGCTAATATAATGACGGCTGTGACGGATGTCGGTCGGAGTCGTGTTAAACTGTTTTACCCGCGCCTCGGATGCCATACAAACGTCCACAGGGGGCGCTACATGTCGAGCAAAATGTCTTCTCGTCGTAATTACGATTGGACAAATGTCGTCGGGCCAGACACGGAGAATTATGTGTGCACATTGTTACACCGCCGGTCAACAGGCCGAAGTTCTCCATCTTGATTACTAGTCTCATTACCACGCGCGCACGACACGCGCTTCGCGCCAAATAATGACAAGATCTGACAAACACAATGGCGCCAAATCATGACGTAATCTGACACACACAATGGTCGCTAGTCGGAAATGACGCAGACTTCCATGTCTTGTCACATGAAATGTATAGACATGTATTTCGATGTGACATCCTGGAATATCCGGTTCTATAGAGACACGCACTGATAGACGGGGATTTACAAAATTGTAGAAAAAGAACACCCACGCTCTATTTTGAAATTTAAAGTCAGTATGATTTGACAGTATCAGGAACCGAGGAGACATAAATAAAACAGTTGAAATAATGGACAAAATGAGATAGATGAAGATGTTCCGGAATTATCTAATTTTATTCTCGTAAATTTCTATTATTTGGATTTATACCCGGTCATATTTTATGATAAAGTGGTCAGTTTTGAAATCGTTTAATTAATTGTTTCCTGTCAGGAGTGTACTCCTGTAATTCAGTGAAAACTCGGAAGAAATTAGCAACTGGAGACATTTACTTGAATCGATTTAACACTAACGTCACATGAATAAAACATGACCCTGCCTAATTTTAGACACGGACGCCATGGATACTGAGACCGTTATTGGCAAATTTGTCACCAAAATGAGCACACACTCAGGACGTTTTCACGTGCGACAACCGACAAAGTTTTAGTGGGTTCGGCCGGTTCTGTTACCCGATTTCACGGCCGAGGTATCTTTAATTATGCAATATTTGTTGCTTTTTAACCAATTGCCTCTATTCAAGAATCGATATAATCGAAATCAATTGATAAAATGACGATTTCAGTGTATAGAAAATAGTTTCCACTCGATAAGTATTAAGCAACAATGCTTTGCTTACCTTGCTCGCTGACAAAGCTCTGGCGGCAACATGGGCCGAAGCAATTTTGACGGGAATAAACCAATAGCATGATTCGTTTTCAAGGACAACGGAATTGACAAATGTAATTTTCAGCCGTAAAAACGTACTAAATGATGAATTACAAGGTACGAAGTACGAATTTCAATGTAATCTGTAAATTCTTCCAAAATTAGCCGAACAGTTTTATATTGGCATGGACAGCTCTTAAAATGATATTGATGTCGGTATATCAGTTTACGCATAGACAAACAAGCAGACAAGGGACGTCACTCATCAACGTCATCGTGCTGGTTTTCTACTATGGTTTTATCAATGATTTTTAAATGATCTTCAATAACCATTTAATACTATAATAGTGATACGCTAAAAAAACTGAATACAATGTAAAATGAACCAACTGTGTACAAATCACGTCAATTTGTCAATTTTCTGTGTTAATAACGTCATTCACAGCGTTGGGCCAAACTAGTCAAACATGGAATGGTGACAACAACATTGTATGGCAGCAGCTCTCACAGGGAGTGACCGCTTGGGAATGTGCAAACTGACAAAACAACAGTAAATCAAGTTACCAGAAACAGCATTATACAAAAATAGATATTACACGGAAAATTCAATATATTTTTTTTAAAAACAAATGCTTGTAGGTATTGAATTTTGCCGATCGTTTACATTATGTGTTATACATTCGAGTAATCAACGGAAGAGAAACGATCGTTATTAAACTTTCTCATTGATATTAATCATGTTTTGACACTTAATTCAAAATTCTCACAAAGAATATGTCACAACTTACTAATTTACAGATTTTGGTCGTTATGGTGTTTGAAAGACCGCGAAAATAAACGTATGCTTATTGGACCAAAGTGGGCTGGACATGTCTTGACAACTGTTTAGAGCTAGTTACTGGAACACCACGCACGCAAGGAGACGGATGCTCCAAATTCATATACAGTATATGTGGCAGATTTTAATTGCACATAGGATTACGGTCTATTCTCTTTCCTGTTACATATATATATATATATGATAGTTCCGGACACGGAGATGTTATATCAATGGTATAAAATATATGTATGACATACATATGTGACAAATAGACAATCGTAAATAATGTCAATTAAATAGCAATTGTCCG
This sequence comes from Chlamys rubida, assembly GCA_032359455.1. NCBI lineage: Eukaryota > Metazoa > Mollusca > Bivalvia > Pectinida > Pectinidae > Chlamys > Chlamys rubida. The sequence continues at coordinate 3,369 of JAUMHH010194368.1, forward strand.
GAACACAAAGCCTCGCTCTGGATCTATTATTGAAACCATACAATCGTTACAAAAATATGGTGCTGCATAAAAGTAATAAGTATGTTAGGACATCTAATGCGTAACAGATGTACGTCATAACTCTTACATTACGCATGGAACGCGTTATGTGTCTTTCCGAGAGGCCAACGAGGGAAAATGCATATTTAAGGTGGTGAGTCCCACCATTTTCTCCTTTACATAGACACTGAAAAAAGATATTTTCCAGTTTTAAATTTGTTATTTCTTCTATTTAATTCAAAGACAATGTCACATTATAGGTTGCAGTTTGCTTTAGACAGTTATAACGTTAGAAAGTATTCCTAGTAATGTTGCTGAAAAGATTTTATAAAAATATATCACAATCGGAAGCGCAATGGATTCCGTCCATGCTTTTATAATCAACAGGTCCAGGGTTGGAATACCGGTAGCGGACACGTTTTAGAAAAAAATGTGACATAATTATGAATAATGTTCTTTCGCATATAAGTCTTTGCTATAGTAAATGAGAACTATAAACTGCAGGTCAGTAAAATGCAGACCACATTGGAACTCTCCTTTGTTGGAGATACAACACAGAACGCTGGGGACACTCTTCCTTAATTAACAGAAATGCTATTTAAAGCTTCGTCTAAAACCGACATACTGGTTTTCCTTACCTGCAGATAATCCCTCTTTAGGGAGGGTACGACAGGTCTTTGTGTATCGATGTACCATGGACACGTAACACACTATTGGGGATAGGCACCTGAAAGCATTGTTAACTTTGCACATGCTACAGATAATCTCTAATATAAAACCTATATCTTTGAAGAAATGATGGGAAAACAATTCCTAATTACCAAAAAAAGCGCATTTTTTCATTTTTTTTTCTAAAGCTTTATAATATTCCCCGCGTGGAATATACTGCACGTGCAGGTCGTAGAAGCTGCAGGGGTATGTACAGTAACGCCCATGTCTGTTGTTGCTCGCGACTGATATATTTATAGCGGTAATTACACTACGGTACTGTAATCAGCCTCCCTCTCTCCTTAATATTCATTTACGGGTTTTGTTACGGAGGCGAGAATTACGGGCCGACATGCCCGACTGTTGAAATAAACGGGGGCTGTCTCGAAATAATTGAAAATTATTGTTCCTTTTGAAGTAAAAGGATCCTTACAAAATGGCTAATTCCTGGTACAGTGGACTGGTGTTCAACATGATAAAACTACATATCGTTTAGAAAACGAATCTACAAACCGTATGAGAAATCTTTCAACTAAAATGACAGATCGATAGCCATTTATACAGTATATGCAAAATCAAATTTAAGAATCCTAAAAATGACAAACGTTGCCAAGTAAAATGAGGTCAAATGTGTTCAAGTTATTTTAGGCTGACAAAAAAATGCACTAAGACATATAATCAAATTCCCGATATATTTATTGATTTTTAAAGTGACAACCTTGCACGGTAAAACCTCAGATTTGTCAAAATAATTGATACTGTGAAAAAAATAGAGATAAATTATCGACAAATACATGAGTAATTAACAACGCCATTAGACTCGTGTCATGGACACAATCTTTGAACGTAAAAGCTGTTAGGGTCACTATTTTCTGGACTCAAATTACATAAAAGACAGACAGAAACTGTCCTAGACAGCCGATCAACTTCACGATCCATTCCCCATAGACACTGTGTACTTTATTTTACGTTGCATATGTCGGTGTTCAATTACACAGCTGGGCATACCGGAGTAACCTTTCGGTATTCAAAGTTTTCTTACTTATCTTAAAGAGAAAAAGCCAAATGAGTTGTCAAATCATCTTCCATTCCCAAGACAATTTATATTTTCGCTTTCCCCTGAAGTAATTACAGTGACAAAATCAAGTCCACCTCTTGTCAAAAAGCCATTCCTTGAAAATAACACGATCAGCGACGGATATAGGAAACTGTTTAAATATATATACAAATAATTTGTATCTACTTTGATTTTACTTTAATTGAGAAGGATCTGCGTAAAATAACACGTTTCAAGTGATAGACTTCCGCTAACGCCAGCAAGTATGTGACGTATACTGTGTTCAAAATTTCTCTTTTCGTTCATCTTTGTTTCGCCCTAGCCGATCGGTATTCTTTTCGTCCACCTTTCTTCCGTTTCAGACGACTAGTATTCATAAACTACAATATCGAAATCATACGATTTCGGTAGCGCATATAGAACGCATTCTGTGACAAAAAGGAATGCGGTCTATGAGTGCTGAATAATGCTGACACGATTGATGGACGACATTGTCATTTCTTTTTTTGGTCAGAATTTAGTACGCATCGATTCCTTCTAAATCGAATGCGCCTGACATCACAGCGCACGTCGGTAAATTAAGGTTATGTTTTAATTTTGTAGCGTTGCTTGGTTTAAACTATGTGATTAGAATTGGGTTATAAATTTTAGAAACGGAATTGATGTGAAAACTGAAACGAAGCATTTTTTTCTCATTAATTACATTGCATTATCAATTAACGTAACGCGATGGCAGTTTAGTGCAAATAAAATTCCTTGTCATTTTGCTGGCAAAATGTACATCATTTAGTTCCAGACACTAAATGATACTGTAAACGCTATATCTTCTAACGGTTTGCATTTTTCTGTCTTGACTCTGAATGTCGTGACTTATATTGCTGGTGTCTGTCTGTCTGTCTGTCTTGTCCGGTGTCTCTCTCTAGACCGGGTCATACCTTAAAAGTTCTTAAAATGGAACTTGTTATTCCTGTTTAACGTTCAGTACTGGTGTTACAACTGGTTCACCCGTTGTCAGTATAATGTGGTTGGAGTGCTGAGCTGGGCGAGTTAACCCTTTCACCCCTATGTAACTTTAGTAGACTCTACCATGCATTGATTTGGATGAGTCCATTATGGTCTACAGTGGTGAAAGGGTTAAGCTTGGTATTTCAGTGAGGTAGCACTCTAAAATTCGGCACCAAATCCACGCTATCGCAATGAGGTCAATACACCAATGTACCGCCTTCAGCACACATACAATGTAAACACATACACCCATACACTACACACATGCTGACATGTCCTTAAAAGACCTTAGCTGTTAATAGGACGATAAATCAATTAAAACCAAACTGCCTGTCTTGCCTGTTTTATGTCTTGACGGTGGTAATTTCTCTTGGCTGTAAATGTCTTGTCACTGGTGAATTGTATATGTCTGTCCTGACTGTGTATGCATGTATTGGATTAAATTTTAAGCCATAACAAAGTAAAATTTCCGATATAGGATTAAAATTACAGAAATAACGGATTTTTAATTGATAAACATGAGACCGATTCATCATTATGACTATGTAAGACGGAGAGTTAACGAGTCCCTAGTCACGTGATGTCATCACCGTTACAACATCACGCTGTGTCATTAGAAAAGGGCAAATGAATATAAAAAGGAATTGTACGCTGAAAATAGATGTTCACGATCATATCCCACATGATGACATACTAACATAAAAAAAAAATGTTAAGCCTTGAAAATATAGCCATACAACAAAGGGGATGACTATATTGTACATAAATATTGACGTAATGTTGAAAAATGCGAAGAATGTTCTCCGTACATGTAATCAAAGAGCACTTTATGGAGGGCCACTTTATTTTAAGAGAAATTATAAAAAAGTAAACCCAACAAAAAGCTAATGTAATAACCATTAACGCGAGTATTGGGTTATCGCCAGTGGTGATAAACGCGGTAAATAAAACCTTGTTATATTATGTTCTGGCCTCGTTTCTTTTGCACTCTCGCTTATTATTGCCGCAAACATAACCGTATTTCAAGGCCGATGTTTCTTTGTCTTAGTAAGTCATTTAAATGTCTCCTTCAATATAACGCCAAACACCTTGACAACGCCAAAATTACGTTTGACAAATGATTGCAGTATAACGAGGTTTAATACAAATGTTTAAACAGCAGAAATAGACGCTTTCTCGATTTTTCAGCATATTTATTGTGACCCCTATGATAATGAACTGATGTATATTGCTAATTGTATCGCTTGTTACTGGTATTAAATGAAAGTGTCTGTCAACGACATTTTATAAATAGATTGCTGTAGACATGTATTTTGTAGTGAATAATTGACAAATTACGAAACAGTACATTCTTTTTGATTTGCATTAAAATGAACATTCCGATAATCTTGTGGTCAAATAAATAGTGATGTTTTGTTCGCTGTACAGTTAATTAAAAATCTCGATACATTGACCTTCCTTCATTGGCCACATGCGCCCGTATTATGAAACCCTCGTTATGTATATATCATACACATCTGATGAATACATTCTTTTACAAATCATCAATCTTTTCTTTCGATGCCGCTGCTGTATGACATTTGGGTAAGATTGATAATGCATACGTATTCATCAGGATACGTAATTAGTGATGATCCTAGTGATGTCTTGTTCGCTGTACAGTTAATTAAAAATCTCGATATATTGACCTTTTTTCATTGGCCACATGCGCCCGTATTATGAAACCGTTCTCATGCTCTAACTCAGATTCTTAGCTCTAACCCATTTTCTTGTTCCCTAGATGTATTAAGAAGAAAGCACATTTAGTAAAGGATTTGGAAAGGGAAAGTTTTAAGAGACTTCGAACCGTTTATTTTTTTAATGGTTACACATGACGTATCAAATGATTTTGCGTTAAAAGGGGGCTGCCTTGAGCACAGATTCATGCTTGAGCATTACAACGGTTTCATGAATATGGGCTAAGGCTAACTGCCAACTTATTTTGAGGTTCTCTCGTCCTTTTTTTCTGAGCAATACCTTTGTACACAGCCCTCGTTATATCGACAAACCTCTTCATAACGTCAAATGTTTTCTGCCCAAACGTTGGCAGTATATCGAGGTTTAACTGTCTTACGAAATTGGGCCATCAGCGATACTTTATAATGTCGTCAGATACCGATTTAAGCACTTGCTTGTTTTTGGAAATATTATGAACTTCCTTTTTTTTTTTTAACTCAGGCATAAAAAGTATAAAACATCGCAGAGGAAAGGCGTCGCAAATAATTAAAACTAACACAACCCAAAAAGGCGGCGGCGAGACCGAATAAGTGTTTCGCATGAATATGGCTTCAGTCAAGATGTCGCCCTCAAATAAAATTATCTTTGGTGCTGATACAGGTACCTCGTTCTATTTAAGGAAAAGTCCTTTAGAAATGTATAAGTGAAACTTGCTTGGAGACAAATTTCCTTGAAGACAGATATGGGAATATATCCAGGTTCATACTATCTATATGTAGTGTATACTTGGTTTTGACCTTTTTTTCTGTCACTAGATATGTTGAGGGGTACGCCTACCATTTATCCTTGACAGCGATTTCGAAAATGTCAGCAGTCATACCGATAAACATTCAAGAGATCATTGAAGATTAAAATGTTGTTTTTGAACGCCTTCTGTTCGACATTTATTGCGACATGTGTATTTAGGTTACTAAGGAGAACTTACGAACGTATAGTACTTGTAGCAATACATCTTTTTCATTGGTCTATATATAATAGGATCATAGCGACAAATACAAAACTGAAACAGAACACGATGTTCGTGACCTTAATGATCACCCGAGTATAATTGTACCAGAAGAAAGCTGCATACCACATATCATGACCCCATACCTTACGGTTTTTAAGAAGAAGTCATTAAGAATCATTACATGTACGATGTATGACGCTGTGAACTTTGAGTGAAGGTCTAAATAATTGTATTTGAACAAATTGTATAGCCTTCAATTTAACCTTGCTAGAGTCAAGATGACATGACCCTAGGTTTTGTGGTTCGTTAGACGAAGTCTTTTAAAAGTTTAACGAACTTTTCCACTGAGACGATGAACAAAGGTCCAGACCACTGTCTTATACCCTATATATACTTTTGTGCTTGTTTTCGAAAAGTGAACCCTAAAAACGTCCGTCCGCGTCAATGTCCCTTTAACTGTAGAAAATCAAACACAAATCTTGTTGCAGCAACAAAATCGATTTTGTCATTTCCTTTATAATGAAACTGCCAGAAAGTACTCGTCTTGGTCTTGTCAGCCACACAAGGATACATATTGTTTGTGATGGTTGAACAAATATATCATACAAATCTGATGAATACATTCTTTTACAAATCATCAATCTTTTCTTTCGATGCCGCTGCTGTATGACATTTGGGTAAGATTGATAATGCATACGTATTCATCAGGATACGTAATTTAGAATACATACGTAACTACCAGTGAGATATATTGAAACGAGGCTCGCATTCCCAGCAGCGGTACGCACGTATATCAAGTTGATGTATGAATTAGTGGGTGTGTTGTTTTGTCGAAGAAGATAACTGTTCTACAATTATTTAACGATGGACAGCGTTTTAAGTCATTAGATTCCAGTTAGCATCTTTCAGTATTAACAGACAGCTGTCGTTAGAATCTATCTGGCAGTGTTAGGATGGTGGTGAAACACCATAAATAAGATGTATCCCTGGTTTAAGGTTGTTGGCGCGCTTACGTCTATTACTTTGAAGCAGTCTTACAATGTTATTCTAGAATCTACACAAATCGATCGACATCCGAGTACAGAAATGGCTGTTCCAGGTTCACTTGAAATCCTTGTAAAATTTGTCAAGTCATTAAACTTGATTTACCCTCCTGTGGGCGGGCTCAACCAGTATTGTGGGGTTCGTTCATTGACGTCATAAGTGCCAATCAAGGTCAAGGTACAGTATCTACATCCTAGTCAATTTGACGCTTTATATTTACCTTAGGCACAGGGACTAGCGAATTGGTATGGATAATTGATCGGTTAGTTGATTTGGGTTTCAAATATTTGCAGCAGCTATGGTTGTATAAAAGCTGTGACCAGAGACAAGTGCACTTTAAATCAATTTTATTAAGTTGACACCTCAATGAAATAGCATAACCTTAACACGGTAGTATGCTACGATCTTATTGTTCCAACAATGGAAGACATATTTGAAAAAAGTGAAAAAAATAGGTTGCTAACTCGAGCAGTAAACCAGTCCCGAAACGGTTCAGGAGAAATGTAAAAAGAAACACATGAAATAAAAACAAAAACTCTCTTTTACATGACTGGTCCCCTGGTCCCTGTGAGGTACAGTTCTCACTGCCCCACTTGACGTTCTGAACATGGTGCATCCGCATTCGGAACATCCGGGCCGATTCGGTCTTTGATTAAAGGAACTGTAATCGGGGCGATGTGTTCCGAATGGGTGCATCCGCATAATGAGTATCGGTTGAAACAATGTAACAACATCATCAATGGCGGTTGCTGACACAGGGACATGCTATTTATAAATGTTCGTCATAGTATAATGCGACGCCCTTTTATATCTTCAGTGACAGGTCCCTGTGGTTGCATTTACGTAAACGAAGACCCATGCTGCATAGCTAAGAATGCCGAACTTTAACCCCTAAAGACGCACATTCATGACAATGCTTAACTAATTTGACAACATGAGCTCAACCAAATAGTCGTTAGGAGCACCCGTCAATTTGGACCATTTCTGATGGAGATTCTAAATCGCCATTAACCCTATGACCAGTCTGCATCAGACAGACCGACGTTAAACCGTCTCCTATAAAGTTCCGCTCTAATACCGGAATATTTGGTTTGTGATATACCAGACACCTATGCTGCAATTTATGACTTAAAGGTATATACAACGTATACGTAAATTAAGTCACAATTCCATTACGTCACATTGCACAGAAGAAGCGATCATACATCTGTGTGTATTGACTGTCTACGGCGTAATACCGTTAAATGGACGCGAGATGACCAACGCTTAGCGGGACGCGTTCCACTGGTCGGAGAGGCCGACATTGATAGCACGGAGGGCCATTATGCTAGATTATAAGATGACAAATATGTATTTCACGGCTGGAAAACGTATTTGTTAGTAATGTGAGCCGACTTGACGAGTGTCACCGTCGGATTTAGCTCTGGCAGCAGTCTGTACAGAACGTACCCTTCAACCTACTCCCTTAAGTAGTTCCGAAAAACAATGACACTTTTTAACTACATTATAGAAGGGTTGGGTTCCTACATAACTATGCAGCAAGGACATATATTTGGCATACGACAACGACTTTCCGGTATATTCCATTGCGTATTAAAGCAATGGGTTATAACGCAAACATCCAAAACAACAAAGGCGTCGAAAGCGGTAAATAATGCTTACATAATATAAATAACTTTTTTTTATCTTTTCCAATGAAGGTCCATGCCGTTTTTACCTTAGGAAAATATAACGCATACAAATAATGTTTTTTGGGAAAATAAATTGATTTTTGCATTGATATTGGGGAAAAACACAACAGTACTTATCGGTAAGGGAAGGGGTCTTATAACGGCCCAAAATTGACCCTAAAAATCACTGACATATGACTGCAGACCTAATACGCGAATAATGTAAACAATCACAAAGTATTTTCACAAGAAATCATGGTAATTTAATTATTTTACATGAAAATATTGTATATTTTACAACTCAACTTCATCAAATTAAAACAGAATCTGAAAAGGAGAATTCGGCCAAGCTTCCACTAGCATCAATACATCATTAGTTTTTGTAAAGTTAGTAGAATCTATGACATTTACAGAGAACGAATTGATAGTTTCGGCATCAGTCAGAATTAACCGTCCTATTACCGTCATATAACAATACCGTAATGTAGCTTCAATCAAACGCGACAAGCTGACACACGTAGCCGCGATAGGACGTTCACCAACGCTGCCGCAGAGCCGCTATCCCGATAAATCCGTGGAAACTATATCACAACCAATACTGTACATGACACGCTAAAAGTCGTCAGTCATATAAAACGGACAACTTATGATGTCACAGATATATATTTTCTCCCTTTACTTGTAATATATTATGTTATTGTTATTTTACATATGTTTGTCGCAATAATAGCTCTCAAGAGCTAATGTTCCTTGTTACCCTGTATGCGACGTTAAATAAAGTTTCTTGTATCTTGTATCTTGTATCTTGTATTTTGAATATCTAGATATCTTCTTTATAGCGCTTCAATTCATCATTTTGAAGCAGTTCTATTGCAATTCTAAGAAGAGAAAAGACACAGTTATGTTCATTTCAGCAACGTAATGCATTTAACATTTTTAAAGAATTTGAGCAAGCATATGGCGCTTAATTCTTTCCCCTGGGAGGAGGTGTAGGCACCCCGGGGGCAGGGAGTGGGAATAGACACACTGTCAATACTAAATGCACAGAAATAGGAAGGAAACTGGCGACACTTCCCTATTACGAAGGGGCATTGCTTCAATAATTTCACGTAAAGCACAATTTGGCAAACACACGCAATAATTTCCACCAAATTGCAGGGCTTACCACTCCAATTCTGCAATTATTTTCCCCTGAGAAATTAAAACTTGCTGAGCTGCCCAATAAAACGTTAAAATAGCCCTTTTTTCCATTTCAAATGCTTTGTAGGAAATCATAAATCATATTCGCTACTTTGGCAAAAGATGCAGCAATTATATATATTGACTGTCTGTTGTTGGTCCGACACCAGAGAGCAGATATTGCGTCAGCGTACGGCTAAAGGGGAACTCTTCAGCTTCAGGCTGAATTCCATCTCTTGTTGGTCCTCGAAATTCCAGGGGCTACGCTCTCTGACGTCAACGAACGTGCAGATTGGTGTTCTAACCAGTGTTGCATATTGACTGTATCCTCCATTAATTTAAAGGCCTAAATTGCATACGTAATAGAATACTAAAATTATCTAAATTAAGATCCAATCAATATTCAATGTTGGTTCGGAATGAATCTTTACCAATAAATAAAGTGAGTATCTGAACAAAGCGTCCCGATATTCCGAAACACAGGGACTTGAGGATAATATACATGGTGTATCCTACGTACCAGGATGTATCCAAGCGTACATACGAGTCTGGCATAATGTAGTTCTCATGTCCCTCTGTTCTGATACAATAATTTATATCTGTTGCGTACTGTACAAATTTAGTAATATGTCCATCTATATAGATTTTACCTTGCAAAAATGTACTTTTCAGTATTACTAATATATTATTCATATAATGCACTTCCCTGTAAAACTACGTAAAACTACGTACAATGCTACCATATAACGTACTTTTGTTTTTATTGTTTGCAAGGGGTTTAAAGCCCTCGCAACGGCCGATATCATGTGTCTATAGGTAGACACCGCTTAAAAAGAAAGACTACGGAAACGGAAAAAAGAAAGAAGATAGAGATCCCAAGTTATGAAATGAAAGAAAATGGGTTTCTTTCTTGCAGTTGTTGGAGGGTGCACGTAAGGTGCCTCCTGTGACAACAGGAAGTGAATACAACAGATGTATTCTTTCCCCGAACCCGCAGGGGGTCTATTCCGTCTTTTCGTATTGCAGAGTTATCTGCTCTTGTGAGCAGGTATTGATTGTTACGTCATTTGTTTGT
>JAUMHH010194379.1:0-13870 GCA_032359455.1 Chlamys rubida
AAGGAGGCAGTACCCGACTCGGATCAGTACCCAAATCGGATCGCTTTTTGCAAAAATACTTATAAATACATAAACGTGTCAACAAATCAGTTATAACAATACTGTAGTCTTAGAATAGATAGCCATGCACCATTTTTTGTCTAATGACAATTTTTAGACAATGATTAGTTTTTAAGTTCAAATAGCATAAGAAAACGTTATTCTAACTCAAATGTCAGTGTTTTGATCACGTTTTTAAAAAATGACGCGTGTCGCACGCATTTCTATATGCATTCTGTTTTGGACTATAGGAATAAATAAACACTATAGAAATACGTTTTGTCATATAAATTTTAAAGGTCATCATAAAATGTTAATATGCAGACAAAAACATATTCATTTGAAGCGTAAGATACTGCAAAATTCAAGCCTTGGTCCGGTTTGGGTCCTGACATTCGCGAAAACCGGAGACGCTGATTGGTGACTTCAGAGCGTTCTATAAATATCTCTAGTGAGCCCCGGGTGCTAATTTCGTTTGTAAGAACACCCATTGATATTCTACCTTTGATACAACCATACATGAATATAGTTCTCCTCAGATTTTTCAATGATTTAATAAAATGATGGTTTGGTGATCCGATTTGGGTACTGTCACCTTATGCAAATACTGAAGTGTGTGTACCAAACATTTACCATAGCAACCACTTATGCCTCATCGGAAATGTTCGAGGAGCATTTCCGCAAACCAAACCATACGACGCATGAGTGAGAGGTATACCGAGGTTAGAAGCTTGCCTCGCGTCATTGCTTTCTCACAGTTTTGGGATGAATGGGACGATTATGAGTGCCTACCGTATACCGAGCGGGATCAGCTGCAGTTAAATGACAACACGCAAAGACGTCGAGACACCATGCAAAGACGTCGAGACACCATGCAAAGACGTCGAGACACCATGCAAAGACGTCGAGACACCATGCAAAGACGTCCAGATCGAAGTCGGTTGACAACGCGCCAAATCTTGGAATATGTATTAAACAAAAAAAAGGTTGATTGCACAAAACAGTTATCTCTTATTAAATATAAGTGACGTCAGACCTGAGTTGCACAAAGGTTGGAAAGCGTTAACCAATGGTTAGCGTAAATTTCAAATAAGAATACAATAAAATCTGGACTGTCTGATATTGATATTTTGAGGGAGATCAGAATGTTTATTACACTTTGAAAGCCCTGATTTTACAGTAGCTACCATTTGAATGTTTCACTATCCACTGTTGAGAATCAACCAACATATGAACAAAAGGATCAAGTGTTTTTAAAACATTTCATTATGTTGTTTGTTGTGGATGTTGACATATACTCTTAAAGAACAATTATATTTAGCTTTCAATTACTAGGTAACAAAGGGAAGTTTACATGATACACAAAAAAAATACTAAACCAAACAACCATTGTCGACTTTTATTTAGAAAAGATCTAAGTCGATTTATCTGATAATCAAATTTGACGTAATCCATCTAAATAAAGGTTCAAATGGATTAAAGTGAATATATTAGGCTTAACATGTAAATATGTAAGTAACCCGTACCACCGGTGACCTGCTAAATTAAAAGTACATTTACAAGGTAGACAAAACATAGTGTACAAAAGCATAGAGCGCAGAAAGCGTTTTTCCTGGCCAGAGTATGCACTGGAAACATGTCGACAAGGATTCTCGTTCTTTTACTGATGTGTGTAGTTGGTAAGTATTAAATATATTAACACGATTTGTGATTCATTAACGTATCATCATATCTGTAACAGCAAATTTATAATAATAATGTTAACGCCATACATCTTATCTCCAGTCAATTTCAAATGCGTTACATCCGTCAAAAATCATTATATTTCGTTTGTTGCTTGACATTTATATGTATTTTCCTTAAACAGGCTTTTGTCTGCATTGCCCGGAACCATCATACTTCATGCAGGATAATAAACGCACGTGGTGCACTTGGCTGACTCTGGGTAGGGATACTTTACAAAATACGAGGACTTGGTGCGCCGAGAATGGGGGTGGACTTCTTTTTACAATAGAAGACAGTGATGTCCAGGATTATTTTGATCTAAATGTTGCCCCATCATTGAGGTAAAGTTATCATCTCCTCTGCGATGTGATAACACGTCATGTAAATGATGATGTGATTTGCATATCCTAGGTTATACATTCTATTACAATATTAAATTCACATTTTTAAGAATATTACAATTATGAATAATGATTATAGATCAGTGATGTATTAAAGTAAGTACATTGTTTTTAAAGGTAATGTATTTCAAAATGTTCACAACAACTTAATATCAAGAGCTTACATAGTGTGAAAATAAAATTAATTTGTACCCCTTTCATAATAACGTATCATGATACTCATTTGGTATGTCTATATCTGCATCTGTAAGATGGTGTTTATAATTGTATGCCAAAACTGGTTAAGGTACATTGTATAACCATCATCGAGATGACATACCGCAAAGACATTAGTTTGTTCCCGTTAAAAACAAAATTAAAAGTTTGTAGCTTTGTTCAATGTGCATAAAGTGTTTATTTTAAAACAATATTTTTAATTATAACTATAGGAGTAAAAATATTTCAAAAGTGTGGATTAACTACAATCCTGAAACACAAGCCACGTTTGAAGAAATCAGTCTGGCATTTCAAAAGAACGACCTACGCTCTAAGGATGAATGTGTAACGATCGATACCGCAGGTGGCGATTGGGAACAGATGCCATGCTCGGAGGCGTTACAGGGTCTTTGCTACAAAGTTATTGGTAAGTTTATGCTGTAGACCTATTCTATAAGATGTTTGGTGTGTAAGTCCGACCTATGCTTAAATGTAAAATAATATTAATATAGTAAGTGTTCCTTATAATGTTTAATGGAATGACTATTTAGATCTTTAGTTCTTATTATTACTTATAGCCTTTAAGTAACAATTCATCACTTTTGATATTATGAAGTACAAGTACAATCATCTTAGCTATAGAGAAGTTAATCACTGTAATGAGATGGAACGTGTTTATTTAAACATATAACCAGGGCCCAGTTGTTCAAACGGCGATTAGCTTAATCAGTGATTAGCGCAAATTCTTTTTTTTGTGTATCCTTAAAACACAGCTTTTAATTGAGTTAAAACTTTCCAGATAGCAAATAGTTTAGAAGGGTAAACTGCATGAAAAATTACAAGCTTTTACCTTTTATATTGACCAAATTATTAGAGGTTGAAAAACTTAATGCATAGACGTGTGTCGACCAGGACATCTACTAGCACACATACATTCATAGTATCTTTTATCAAATGTATTTCATACAATACTTCTTTAGTGCTTTACCTGTGTAAAACAAACACATGCATCGTTGTTTTCATGAAAACTACACAATAACAAAATAGCTAAGCCCTCTCTTAATAATGACAACAAGTACAAGTTTGCGTAATTGATGACAAATTAGAAAATCACGATTCGTGCATCAATAACGTCGAGTTAGCTATTATTTGTCTGCAAATGTTGAAGGGTTATAACTCAAACACTTGCCATAGATCATAAATACATTTAACAATATTCAAATCTTGTAGTGACTTTGAATAGTAATTTGGCAATCGTGGAGTATACTTTTATTTATCAGATAAACTAGTGTCAATTTCACGTAATATCACTTTAGATCATATTAATAGTTGGGTACTTCAGAATACTATGCTATGTCTGCCATGTGGGTATATCTTTACACAGTCATTTTTGAAGGAAATAAATACTTCAACAATATCCAAATATTTATCCACCGCTTATATATCTTCTTAAAGGCCATTAGCGACCAATTTCATAATCAGCGTTCCTTCATGTTTTAGCTAAATAATACGGCTAGTTACTTGTTGGAACAAGATTTAAACAACACCTATCATCGAAATTCTTGATTATATAGTTACTTGTATTTGACGGGAGAGCCGTTACAGATGCTATAAATAGGGACATTTTTTGAACCAAGCCTGCATTTTGTGTACGTTGATAATGTCTTTTCATTCTATTTTGGTGTCTGCGGTTTTGTCGATATATCGTATCAGTGTTGCTGGTCGATTTACTGTCTTCATATTCACACTGAAGTGTATTTTCTATTTTTTATAATGTCTTTTAGAGTGTCCGTCAGGGGCATTTATCGACACGGAAAATGAGCTATGTTTCTGGGTGACAAACAAAGTACTAGGTGCTGAAAAAGGACAACGTCAATGCTTAAACGAATATGGTACCCTTGGAGTTGTGCCAATTTCGCCATCTCAGCTGTCATTGGCGTCCGACCTCAGACGACGTAATATGTATGTATCATTCTACACTTCGGTGGCAACGTATGCGTGCATTAATATTCTACATGTACATTGTATAACAATGAACGGTTGTCATGATAATATAAATAATCAAACACAGCTTGTGGCCCACACATTTCGCAGATATGCTACATAATGTATAAATGAAAACAAAATAATCCTTCGTATTTTGTTCTCTTCCCAAATCAGTTTCGTATAATTTAAGGTTAAGCTTTATCCCAAACAACGAGATGTGGATAGGAGTAACGGACGCCTGTTACGAAGGAGAATTTTATGACTGGATGGGAGAAACACTGTCACCTTTTACACATGGGTCACTCCAGCAATTAGCTAACAGTAATGCAGAACCAATTGACTGTGTTGTGATTAATGTGGAAAGTGGACAATTTGAGTTGTTTGTTCGAAATTGCAATGAAAGAAGAGTATCTATTTGTTCTAGGCGATTCGGTAAGTTTCACAATACAATATCATGTCATCTATAACTGACTTACGATTAGCATAGAGATCACAGTTATTAATCAGTAAAATGTACCTCGACAAAATTAAATAATTTTCTTAAGGTAATGAAATACTTTCTGCATCCTTCCTTATATTTTTTCCGTTAAATGACAAACAATGATATATCATTATATGTTATAACGTCATGTAATCCGTAGATATATATTACAACAGATGTATCTGGTAATTACACCATACCGCCATCAGCAAAGATAGTTTGCCCCGAGAAAACAACGCCATCGCTACAGAAACCAACGCTGACAAAGTCAACAGAACCACCAACGACATCAAACTTAACATCAACAATGACCTCAACCTCCACGACATCGAAATTAACTACGACAACAGTAAAGAGGAAAAAACTAATGATAACAACAGCCACAGCAACACAACTGAATCATGGTAATTCGTTAATGTCTTCAGTAGTTGAGGATCGATCAGTTTACTTCACTCTTCTCTTTGTATATATTTCAATTGAAATATAAAGGTATTTTTCTAACCTCTAATTATATCTACTTATTTATTGCAAATCTGAGATATTTGTTTATGAGAAGATCTATCTACTCAACCAATACGATTTTCTATGTGACGTTTCGATGACTAGTACGATATGTACACAGTCACCTTCATCAGACAAATGACCAGTGAAGCATATGCACACAATTTGTTTTTAACTGTGTACACAAAATCGATTGTATTCGGCTATGCTGTAAGCGTATGTGCAATAGTTGTTACATATGTACCGAAATGACTCGATTTGGCTACGCTTTGTTTAATACTTGGTCATAGATGTGCGAGAGTCTTTAAGCCCCCTCATCTCGATTTAGATTTAGTCAAGTATTAAATAAAGCGTAGCCGAATCGAGTCATTTCGGTACATATGTAACAACTATTGTACATACTTACAGCGTAGCCGAATTGACTCGATTTTGTTGACAACTCGTACACAGTTTGTCATTTGTCTGATGAAGGTGACAGTGTACATATCATTCTAGTCATCGAAACATCACATAGAAAATCTTCTTGGTTGTGTAAATAGAATTTCTCATAATCTATACTTGCCAATATTAAGATTTTTTTTAGAAATAGGATATTTGTTGATATGACGATATACCATCGGTTTACGTTTTCACATTGACATAACATGATACGTTTGAAATACTTCGCATATCATTCAATGCTGTAAAAAACACTTAACAGGTTTTAAAAAGGGTATTGTTAAGAAACTATCACAAGGTCGGTAATATTAACTCTATACCATCGATCATTACTGATGGAAGAAATCTGTTTTACCAGATAGTAAGCTACAGCTTGGGATAACATCACCGCTAATACAACTATGTTACTCTCCTCTCAGACATGTATTTATATCATTACGATATATATGTGTACACCATCGTTACTAGTATTACGTTATATGTCTTTGCTTGCCTTTTGCATGGTAGCTATATTTCGTAATTCACCTACAATCGCAACGGCCCCAGACGTTTGCCATTGGCCAAAGTACGTGACAAAGTTCAATTCAACCGAGGCCTTGGATAAACGGCTGGCGAACCTCAGGACGAACACCTTTATTGATAAAAAGAAAACCACAGGTATCAACATGGATCAGTTTTGTAATTTAAAAAAACTCAATGTACATAGTGCTGTTATAGAGTCAAACCGTAATAAGATATAATGAAGCTATAATTACTGCCACGATTAAAACTAATTAATTAATTGATGTGTTCTCTATTTATGTACACATACATGAGAACATAATTTTATAGTTTGGTTAAAAACATGAAGTAATTTTTGTGGATAGAAAAGAAATGGGTAGTATTGGATTGATACCTCCCATTCGTTTGAATCAAACATTAAAGAGGTAAAAAAACCGAACCTCACTATCTCAATCTTGCTTCTTGTTTCTCTTCCAGCACATAAGAGGAGGTTAGTGAGTGCCGATGATCCCAGGCCCTCCTCACGTAACATCGGAGTTGCGGCAACCATTGTCATGGCGTCAGTGTTCGTTTTGATAATCTTACCTGATGTTATTAACTGTGTCCTTGCAATATGGAAACGGGTTAGACCTGGAACCACTCCAAGAAACAAGGTTCTCTTTGTGTAACCCTATTTCGTCGAGTGAAAGTTTGTTTTGCTTTAAAGATCTTTTTATTTTTTGATAAATGAATGTGTTTTAAATGTTAGTAATAGACAATTTAAATATTTCATCGTTCAACACATTTGAGTCAATTCAATGATACATAAAAATACCAAATTTAGATATTGTATTGCTTGTCATAGTAACAATACTGTCTCGTTGTCTAATGCGGATACTTTGTTATCCGTAATGTATTTTGAAACAGTCATGGGACGAATTTTAACAACAAAAATAACAAAGCAATCATAACACGGATGTAAACGCATCAGGTCTTCATGAGAGAATGAGAGAGGTAACCGGAATACCCGGAGAAAACAAATGCAGGTGGGCAGATGACGCCATGCCTTTTTACGTCTGACCGGAGAATTACACCTCAGTTGTCTGTGTGAGCACAAGAGCGCTATCTACGACTCAAACCGACCGTTCGAAATAATCAAGGGACATGGTTACATTGTTGGACAATTAGATTTACATTTTTTGTAGTTTATCATTTATTGTGTTATTAATGTCTTTTTGTGCTCATAGACTTAATACGGTTTAACAAAACAAATCAGTCCATAATACACATATGCGTGTTGTGCTAATTCCGGTAAACAATACAGGGAAAGACAATTCAACGGAACGATAATAAGTTGCAATTGGTATCATGTATAATGTAAAAAGACATCACATCATTACATAAGAATAGAATAAATACCAAACAAGATATATCAAAATGCAGTGTATCAGTCTTTTGATTAAAATGTAAATACACCTAAGATTTCTAAGCAGCATTAAATACAATCGAGCCACTACCCAGCTTCTAGTATTTTGGAGGCACAGTTGCCTGCTTCTATTAAGAAATTGAGCACTTCCTAGTCCACTTACGATAGTGACAAATATCGCAGCTGGAGCAACACATTTCAAATGTCATACAAATGGTGGACTCAAGAAATGCCGTGACACAATTCTGTTAAGTTAAAACATTTTAATTACCAAATATTGCACAACTGGATATGCACGAATCATTACAAATTATCAAAGTATTACTCCCATAGTTTGATGTCATTGAATTCTTTATGATAACATACTAATTTTACAACCAAGATTTTAGGTAGTGCTTGATGACGAAACAATGTCCACAGGTAGTGGGAGTTATTACTTTCAGTAATTGAATTATGCAGTGGTATTTCGAGGCCATTGTATATGTGACCATCAACATGAGCTATTTCTCGAGACTACATTGACACACATGAAACAAGAAGACAATGATAGAAATAAATCACTTTTTCAAATTAAGGACATACTGCTTAATTGTTCTCAATTAACACAATCAACGCATCGTGTGCACTTATATTACGACCGATTCCAATAAATCGTCATTTCCGGTCACATGAGCGTTACGATAATGACTACAATAACTGTGCCAATTCCTGAGGTCAAAGATGTAGTGGTGTTTGGGGGTGTCCACGCCATTCAGTTACACTTATTGTATTGACAGCATAGCTGGTCTCTCCTGGACTGCCGACAGCTGAACTTGTCGCTAGCGTTTTGGCAGGTCACGTCACCAGCTCTGACACAGCCGCGTGTGTATACACTCATCATGCCGTCGTTGATCATTTCAAATTGAAGGCATAAATGCATCAAATATGATCAAGTAGTTTCATGGTTAAATTCTCTGATGTATTCTTTCCATATTTGTATGTTCTTTTGTCTCTCTTCTATACTCATAATTGTTTTGGCATTACATACAAAGATACAGGATAAGCTGGAATACAGATGGTAGATGATAAATTAAACACTTATGTAATAAAGCCTTCGTTTTATCTACTAGGCCGGAACAATATTATATTATACTCAATATACTGAAGAATGGTTAATATGGAACAGCAAATGTACACGCAAAGATGAATTAATATAAATTAATATTTAAATAGATATATAAGAAGTACATAGATTTATGAACATATGAGTAGGTCAATGGACCGTACATAGAATTCGCCGGCTCCACACTGCCTTAAAGGATCGTATTGTTGGCGCTCCTGTCCACATTCCGTGCCACTGCAGCTGCAACAGGTCAAACGGACCTAAAATAGCCGGAACAAATAACAGGGAGTTAGAGATTTATTTCATAATATTACATAAAAAATATATATATTGTTCAAATTTCATCATTTGTAGAAGATTCTATGCATTTTATTATCTCTGGACATTTTACAATTTTACTGGTAAAGAAATAAAAGAAACTTAAGAATTAAATCAAATATGATAAGGCAAATTTCCATCAGGAGGATATACATCCTCGAAGAGGTAATATTGTTAGCTTTCACCAAGAATATGATTTGACCTCACATATAAGACAATTACTTAACGACGTGACAAATAACTGACAGAGGAGGGTATCAATTTCTAACAAACACCTGCAAAACCCGATAGAAAAAAACACTGGGACAAACTAGATGCTAAAAGTCCATACAGGATGAAAACAACATCAATTAGTTACTCCAAAACAGAGGCACGTGACATCATGAAGACAAAGAAAAAACGAAATCAAAAACTAAACGGTAACTAAAAAGGTTACCGTTTTGTAATGTAGACACTTAAACATGGGCGACTTAAAATTTAAAGAGTTTCTTCTAGACATCCTGGCTACATAACATCCTTATCAATATGATTTAGTTTAAATGTAGCATCTTAACTTGAAACAATAATGGAAATAAAAAATTGCCAGTTCTGTATTTCTTATAGTGACGTTTGAAGTGATTATACTTGTTTTGAAGTAATAAAACGGTTTTTCGTTTTTGTTTTTGTTTTTGAGGTGGAGGGAGGGGGTCAATTTTGAGTTACTGTTAATTGATTTCTATTGTTTGGTTAGCAGTAGTAAGTGAAGAGCTATGTGCTCGACTATTATGTTGGAAGCATTTATGAATATAGTCTCAACAGTTCAATAAGCAAACAAAACGGCAACACCTGCAGCTGTAAGACAAGTGACTCGTATTTCTGGTATTGTGTTTATAACGTATTTATCAGTATCTGTCAGCAGGTTTCTGTAAATCTAAGTTATAGCAGTATTTGTTAGGTTGTATTGTGTGAACAACACTTCCGCAGCATATTATCTCAAAGCAATAGTTGTATTTGATTCATCATATTTAATTAAGTATGGATATTACAGTTATAGTTAACTTACCATTGGCTCTGGATGCATGCGAGAATATGAAAAAGGAGAAAACATTCTATTATAAATATATTGCTGTTATTTCATCAAAAGATAGAACTGTAGAATTCGCGTTTTATTACAAAGAATTGTGACGTTTTACTAACAAGGTCACAGTTCGCATAATCCATATTCTAATGAATATTTCAAGGTTAATGTTTAACGGGAGAAATAAAATATATAGTTAACAGCAAAACGAAACAAACACATGTATTTTGCCTTTTAGAGTTACAGTAACTATATAGGTAGATTTTTTAAGTCAGTTAGATTACTTCACGTATACGACAATAACCTACATAACATCATACACGGGTCTTTATGTACCAAGGTATCAACCATAACGACAATAACCTACATAACATCATACACGGGTCTTTATGTACCAAGGTATCAACCATAACGACATCACAGTAGTTTAGGAACATTTCAGAAATATTGTTTATTAACAAGTATCTACTGAATAGAAAAAGACAGCTGTTATTTCCTTTTTTAACTTTTTTCCACATTAAGTATCCCGATTTTGCAACCAACATTTAATTTGCTTATATTCGACATATGTAGAAACACTGCGAAAACCTTGGATTTTACCACGTACATTTCATTGGAAAGTGCAAATATCTCCATTTGTCTTTGGCGGAATTAAGTAAATCTGCAAATATCTACATTTGTCTTGGGCGGAATTAAGTAAATCATTCCTGATTTTACGATGTTACATACAATATCAGTATCTTCTGACTACATTGTTTTTAATACGTTGATGTAAATAGAAATAGAAATAATCCAATCTTCCTTTCCAAATGAACGTAAATAACATAAAGCATTGCTCATATATTAGTAAGCTTGATTACAGCGATGTTATTTGTATGGCTTGTGATATATCTCTTTATCAAATGTATTAATTTAGGCTTAGAAAATATACACATGTAACTTACCCAATGACGTTCCATTAGTGACAGACGACATTGCGGATTCAAAACTGCTTGACGTCGACGTCGGAATCGGATACATCGGCGAAGTGATGTAATGTGCATCAACAAGTTTAAGTGATGTGGAGATTTCCACACCCGACAATCTCGTCGTTTCCAAATATGGAGTCATCCCTATTCCTGTATTATTGCTTGTGTAATGGTGGCTAATGTACTGGCTAGGGTCTCCAGTGGACGGATACAGAGACATGTTGTGTTCGGTGCATGTACTTTGATTTGATAAGAACAATATTAACCAAACATCTGAAATAAAAAAAGATATGTAAATATAATAAACCAGGTTTATATAGACATGTTTGCAATGTATATACTTACTAAACCTTCCTTGAGTGACATTTGGTGTCAATATCAACGCTGATGTTAGTAAAACAACTGATTTAACCTTTCTTTGCAATATATAATTTAGCGTATCTTAAATAGCTGTCATGGAATTTATTATAGCAAATACATGTAATATCGAACTCAAGAAGTCAATTTGTGTACATGAATAAAGCATTAACTACAGGCCAACTATTTGCACGATGTGGACAACAGAAAAAACCAACAGTTGAATAATATGTATGTCTAACGTACGTTTCGGAAGGTTCACCATCCTCATGTCCCCTGTGAGTTGATTCTAATAAAAACAGGTTGTTTTACACACCAGTAAAATACTATCCATATTTCTGAAAAGTGTAGTGATCTAACTGTTATCCGTAAATGTTGTCATGACAACCTAAATACATCACAATTTAAACATCATGTAGGCATCCATTGTACGTTGCTATTGCTCCTAATGACATGCTGTATAAGTAGATCATAATATATAGGGGAGCTCTGGCACTAGAATTTGATTAAAATTGTATCTTTATAGAACCATCTGAAGCTGAATTAAACATCAAATATATTAAAATCTTTTTAATCTTATAAATTTAATAAATATTCACTCAATATAGCATCCACATTCATAGCTAACGATATGTTCATTTAAACGTGGCATAGTGCGTTTTAGTAGCTTTAAACAAATACTTATCAGAGCAAGACTCTGCTACTGCTATATTCAATGCATTGTTTATCACTCATATTACATATATCTTAATATTAATGACATTTAAGCAGTTATATATTTTGTTCATCTTCTAATGAAACCTACAGAGGCACAGAAATCAAATAATATTATCTTGCAGCCATCATCCTATCAGGTATACAATTTAACTATCCTGGCGCCCAGTGGTAGTTGATATCGTGTCGGTTCTAGTGAAAAGAATTCAATATTGATAATGAAAATGTGGATAGGGCAAGTATCGCTAAATTAATAGTGTAATACCCTTTTGTATACAGATTCTGAGTTTACATAAACCTTATTCTCATGTATCCGTAGTGTGTCATGCAACACAAGATGATTTTCAAGATCAGAATTATTTTCCAAGTCAGGCTAATAAGTACATTTGTTATTCATATGTGTTTTCATTGAAAACAATGTGAGGTTATACAACCCCAACGTGTGACTGTTTTCGAACTGCTCATCATGATAATGAAATATACTTTCATGTTCAAAGACCTGTCGGTACAGCATAGCCTGCCTATTCATTTTCTTCGAAAAGTAGCTAAGTACAAAACAGGTGAAACCATTAAAATCACTGTATAATAAGATGTTTTACTGAAAACCATTCTGATGCAATCTTGTAACACAATTTGTCACAAATGTACACACTACCCTACTTCACACGGCCAAGTAAAGAAGGCGCTCCTATATTGCTTTTAAATATTTTAAAACTCTGTAATGGGATTACCTCCCTTTGTTTATATTTCAAATCTCCATTTAAAAGAAGAGGTAAAAGTGAGACACAATACCTCCTATTTAGTGTTTTTGCTGTAGTTGATATCACTATGAAGTTATAATGTATACTGCGGATAAACTTTGATACTAAAATGAAACCAAAAGGCGAACACTCTTTTCATTTTATTGGGTGCCAGACACACTTTTAGTTTGTAACACTCCGCTTTATACAAGGTAATCATTATCTCAAATTCCGAATAGTAAGGAAAACATTCTCAAGACTAGATTTGGTAACTGATTAAACTGCGGACCATTACTCTATATGTAGTGGAACACGAGACTCGACCTAGTTTGCGACACTCTGCCTTCTCAGGATACATGAGAATAGAAAGTTTAGCCTGCGAAGGTAAAATAGCATGAATAATATGTCTATGACAAAATAATGTTTACGCCAAGCCAGCCAGACCACTTCGAAATCAAGTTTAGTTCTTTCTATACCAATCATCATGAAAAACATAATGCTAACACACAAGTTGGACCTCAGGCAACAGCATTTAAAAGTATATCTCACATCATATCGAGTAAATTGTATATGTCATCTAATAAGAAGTAAACAGTATATTTCATCTGATAGTGTAAACAGAAAGTCTCATCAAATAGAGTAAACAGTATATCCCATCTTATAAAGAGTAAACAGTATATCTCATCTAACAAAAAGTAAACAGTTTATCTCATCTTATAACGAGTGTAAACAGTATATCTCATCTAATAACATGTAAACAGTATATCTCATCTTATAACGAGTAAACAATATATCTCATCTAATAACGAGTAAACAGTATATCTCATCTAACAAAGAGTAAACAATATATTTCATCTTATAAAGAGTAAACAGTATATCTCATCTTATAACGAGTAAACAATATATCTCATCTAATAACGAGTAAACAGTATATCTCATCTA